>VHKM01000956.1:0-235301 GCA_007210695.1 Neogobius melanostomus | reverse complement strand
GCCAGAATATATTTCTTGTATAACTTTCAGGAAGCAAATCGTCTTTCAAACACGTAGCGCGTCACATTCGGATCAAATATCTCAACTGTCGAGTTGATGTTCCTTGAACATTCATTTTTTTTTAGACAAGACTCATAGGGAAATAACGGAGACGGGACTACGGAAGCCACCGACTTAGATCCACTTGACGTACACGATGTCATTTGCCCTCAGAGCCTCGTTCTGGTGGGCTCTCAAGGAAACACGTTTACTATTTTGTTCGGCAGCTCAGGGTGCAAGAACAAGAAGTCTTGCATGTTGTGCCAAGTATAAATACCTTAAGAAAAGAAAGAAAAAAAGATCCAGAAGAGAGTAGAGAATAGATGAGAGAGAGACAAGAAGAGAAAAAGAAAGAAAGCGTATTGTTTTGGTCATACTGAGCAGCCTCTTCTTGCCTGGTGAAAGCTTACTGCATGGTATTCAGGCGGTCTCCATCCAACGGTCCTACCAGGTCGACCGCTAGCTTGCCCGCAGATCAGAACAGATCGGGCGTGTTCAGGGTGCTAATGGCCGTAAGCAGAGAGGCACACCTGGCACTTTTATATGTAGCTCACTTTAGAAATCAATAACAGGCAGGGTAAGGAGAGAGACAAGAAGAAAATGACAAGAAGAAAAAGAGAGTAAAGGCTTTTCATACTTCATAAGAATGCAAGAACGTCTTGCTCTTGCGCCTGACTTGCAGAAACCAAATAGAAGTAACTTTTCCTTAAGCATAGAAACCGTATACTGACAACCAGTAGCTATATGCACGTGAACTTCCGACGCAATAAAAAAAGAGAACAGGAAAGAAAAAAGATTAAAGAAAGAACTGCAGGTGTTTTGGTCATGACCAGCCTCTGCTGGTGGAAAAGGATTACTGCACCTGGTATCTTCCAGGCGAGTTTTTAATGTGGCTACCTTCAGAAAATCAATCCTAAAGGAAAGACACACGAGAGAGCACAAAGCAGCAAGAAACACGAAAGCAAGATATCGCGGTGTTTTTGGTCTCGCATCCTCTGCTCGGTCGGATAAAGCTCTACTGCACCTGGGATTCCCCGGCTTAACTTTTTGCGGTTGTTTTTTGATACTAGCCGTTGCAGCTAAGAAACACAAGTCTCACTAAACAACAGACGTTTCTGCAGTCAAGAATTGAGTTTACTAATTTAGTTTATTTGTTTTTGAGCAGTTAATGCTCAAAGAGTGCGCGTAGCCAAACGGCTTAATAGGCGCCAAGCCCCAAAATATAAAAAAATCTTACCTTCTAACACTTGCGCAAGGTACAACTCATAAACAATAACAACACGCACATAGGACACAGTAACACAAAAATCGCACCATAATCAATCAAAATAGAAAACACAAAAGAATGTGCTACAACACTGACATTTGTTTAAGAATATAAATACTCTTGGTAACGTTTTAAAATGTACCAGATTTTTGCAAAGTTTGATATTCTTGAATCTAGATTTTCAATATTTCAACACCCACGTCTCGTGGGACACAGGCTTTCAATGGTTTGTTCTGGAGAATTATCGCCGAAACTCATTTTTCTCCAAGTTGTTATTTGACTTCTCGTCTTGAGAATATATTTTGTATACTTTCAGGAAGCATATGTTTTTAACACGTAGCGAGTCACTCACTTCGGATCATATCTCATGTCAGTGAGTTTCCTTGAACTATTTTTTTTTAAGACAGAGACCTTTCATAGGGAAATAAGAGACGATACGGAAGCAAAACCGATTAGGATCACTGGAATCACGTGTCTTTGCATAGAGTGTTCGTGGCTAAGGAAAAGTTACTTTATTTTGTTCTTGTCAGACAGGTGCAAGAACAACGAAGTTCTTGCAGTGTTGTGAAGTATAAATGAGCCTTAAGAAAGAAAGAAAAAAAGATCCAGAAGAGAAGTAAGAAAGGAGAGAAAAAGAAAGAAACGGCAGATGTTTTTGGTCGTAAGCAGCCTCTGCTGGTGGAAACAGCTTACTGCAACCTGTATCCCCAGGCGGTCTCCATCCAAGTACTAACCAGGCCCGACCCTGCTAGCTTCCGAGATCAGACGAGATCGGGCGTGTTAGGGTGGTAAATGGCCGTAAGCCGAGAGGAGAGGACCTGGCACTTTTTATATGTAGCTCAACTGTTAGAAAATCAATAACAGGAGGGTAACGAGATGAGAGCAAGAAAGAAAAAAAACAGAGAAAAAAATGATCAAGAGAAAAAAGAGAGTAAAGGCTTCTTTCATACTTCAATAAGACAGAAGTTTGTCTTGCGCCCTGAGTCTGCAGTAACCAAATGAAGTAACTTTTCCTTGTAGCCATAGAAACCGTATAACGACAACAGTAGGCTATATGCACGTGACTTCCGAGAATAATAAGAAAGAGAGAACAGGAAGAAAAAAGGATAAAAGAAAGAAACGGCAGGTGTTTTTGGTCATCAGCAGCCTCTGCTGGTGGAAACGCTTACTGCACCTGGTATTCCCAGCGAGTTTTATATGTGGCTAGCTTCAGAAAAATCAATTAAAGGAAAGACAAAGAGAGAGAAAAGGCAAGAAAGAAAGAGATGATATAGCGGTGTTTTTGGTCATCAGCTGCCTCTGCTGGTGGAAAAAAGCTGTATGCACCTGGGATTCCCCAGGCTTAATTTTTGGGCGTGGTGTTTTTTGATACTAGCCGTTAGCGCTAAGATAAAAGTCTAACCAAAACAAACACAGACGTTTTCCTGCAGTCAGAGAAATGTGGAGTTTATAATTTTAGTTTATTTGTTTAGGCAGTTAACCTCTCAAAGGGAGAGGGCCGAAGGCCAAAGGCTTATAGGCGCGACCCCAAAAATTAAAAACATTTACCATTTAAACATTCACAAGGTAGCAAAATCATAAACAAAATAACAAAGGAACATAGGACAAGTACAACAAATATATGGAACAATAATAAATCAAAATAGAAAAATCAAACACAAAGGAATGTGCTTAAACCAAACTGACAATATTTGTTTAAAGAAAAAACTCTTTGTAAAGTTTTTTTAAAATGTACCAGATTTTGCAAAGTTTGATATTTTGATCTAGATTTTTTCATATTTCAACAGCACGTCTCGGGACACAGCTTTCAGTGGGTTGTTTCTGGAGAATTATCGAACTCATTTTTTTTTCTCTCAAGTTGTATTTGAATTCTCGTTTGTCAGAATATATTTTGGTATAACTTTCAGGAAGCAATGTTTTTAACACTAGCGAGTCACTTCGGATCAAATAATCTCACTGTGCAGTGATTTTCCTTGAACTTTATTTTTAGAAAGACCTCATAGGAAATAACGAGACGGGATACGGGAGCACCGACTTAGGATCCACTGGAAGTCACGTGTCCATTGCATAGAGCCTGTCTGTGGCTCAAGGAAAAAGTTACTTCATTTTGTTTTCTGCAGCTCAGGGTGCAAGAACAAGAAGTTCTTTCATGTTGTAAAGTATAAATGACCTTAAGAAAGAAAGAAAAAAGATCCAGCAGAAGATAGAAAGAAAGAGAGACAAGAAGAGAAAAAGAAAGAAATGGTCAGATGTTTTTGGGTCATGAGGCAGCCTCTGCTGGTGGAAAGCTTACTGCACCTGGTATTCCCAGCGGGGTCTCATCCAAGTACTAACAGGCCGAACCCTGCTTAGCCTTCCGAGATCAGATCGAGATCGGGCGTGTTCAGGGTGGTTAAATGGCCGTAAGCCGAGAGAGGGAGGACCTGGCAACTTTTATATTGTAGCTTACCTGAAGAAACTCAATAACAGGAGTAAGAGAGAGAGCAAGAAAGAAAAAAATGATCAAGAAGAAAAAAGAGAGTAAAGGCTCTTTCATACTTCATAGAATGCAAGAAACGTCTTGTTTCTTCGCGCCTGAGCTGCAGAACCAATGAAGTAACTTTTTCCTTGTAGCCATAGAACGTATAACTGACAACAGTAGGATTATATGCACGTGACTTTCGAGAAATAATAGCAGAGAGACCAGGAAAGAAAAAAGATTAAAGAAAGAAACTGCAGGTGTTTTTTGGTCAGAGCAGCCTCTGCTTGGTGGAAAAGCTTACTGCACCTGGTATTCCCAGGCCGAGTTGTTATATGTGGCTAGCTTCAGAAAATCAATTTAAAGCGAAAGACAAAGAGAGAGAAAGAGGCACAGAAAGAAAGAGATGATATAGGGGGTGTTTTTTGGTCATTCAGCAGCCTCTGCTGTGGTGGAAAAGCTTACCCTGCCCCTGGGATTCCCAGGCTAATTTTTTGGGTGGTGTTTTGATACTAGCCTTAGCGCTTAAGATAAAGTCTACCAACAAACCACCAGACTTCCTGCATCCAAGAATTGAAGTTTATAATTAGTTTTATTGTTGAGCATTAATCCTCTCAAAGGGGAGTGGGCCGAAGCGCAAATGGCTTAATAGGCGCCAACCACCAAAAAATAAAACATTTTAACATTTAAGCATTCACAAGGTAGCAATCATAAACAAAAACAAGGAACATAGGACAAGTAACAACAATAATGAAAATAATCAATAAAATAGAAAAAACAAACACAAAAAGAATGTGCTACAACACTGGACAATATTTGTTTTAGAAATAATCTTTGTAAAGTTTTTTAAAATGTAACCAGATTTTTTGCAAAGTTTTATAATTTTGATTCTATGATTTTTTCCATTTTCAAACACTTAGTCTCTGGGACACAGGCTTTTTCATGGTGTCTGGAGAATTATCGAAACTCCTTTTTTTCTCAAGTGGTATTTGACTTCTCGTTTGGCAGAATATATTTTGTATACTTTCAGGAACTAATGTTTTAACACGTAGCGAGTCACTTCTGGACTCAATATTCTCACTGTTCAGTGATGTTTCCTGAACTATTTTTTTTTTTAGACCATGAAGACTCATATGGGAATAACGGAGACGGGATAACGGAAGCACCGGACTTAGGATCAGTTGGAATTCAGCGTGGTCATTTGCCATAGAGCTGTTCTGTGGCTACAAAGGAAAAAGTTACTTCAATTTTGTTCTGAGCTCAGGGTGCAAGAACAAGAAGTTCTTGGCATTTGTGAAGTATAATGAGCCTTAAAAAGAAAGAATAAAGATCCAGAAGAAGAGTAAGAAAGAAAGAGAGAACAAGGAAGAGAAAAAGAAAGAAAGGGTCAGATGTTTTTTGGTCCATGAGCAGCCTCTGCTGGTGGAAAAGCCTTACTGCACTGGTATTTCCCAGGCGGTCTCCCATCCAAGTCACTAACCAGGGCCCGACCCTGCTTAGCCTTCCGAGATCCAGACGAGATGCGGGCGGTTCAGGTGGTATGGCCGTAAGCCCGGAGAGAGGGAGGACTCTGGCCAAACTTTAATATGGAGCTCACTGTAGAAACTCAATAACAGGAGGTAAGAGGAGAGCAAGAAGAAAAAACATAAAAGAGAAAAATGATCAAGAAAGAAAAAGGAGAGTTAAAGCTCTTTCATACTTTTCATAAGAATGCAAGAAGGTCTTGTTCTTGCGCCCGAGCTGCAGAACCAAATGAAGTAACGTTGTTTCCTTGTAGGCCATTAGAACCGTATAACTGACAACAGTAGGCTGATATGCACGTTGAACCTTCCGATATAATACAAAGAAAGATGATGAACAGGAAGAAAAAAGATTAAAGAAAGAGAAACGGCAAGGTGTTTTTTTTGGTCATCAGCAGCCTCTGCTGGTGGAAAAGCTTACTGCACCTGGTATCCCAGGCCGTAGTTTTTAATATTGGCTAGCTTCAGAAAATCAATTAAAGAAAGACATAAAGAGAGAGAAAAGAGCAAGAAAGAAAGAGGATGATATAGCGGGTGTTTTTTGGTCATCAGCTGCCTCTCTGGTGAAAAGCTTACTTGCACCCTGGGATTCCCAGGCTTTAAGTTTTGGGGGTGTTTTTTTGATACTAGCCGTTGCGGCTAAGGAGATAAAAGTCTACAAAACAAACCAGCAACGTTTCCTTTTTGCAGTCAAGAAATTGAGTTTTATAATTTTAGTTTTATTTGTTTGGAGCAGTTAACCTGCTCAAGGGAGAGGGCCGAAGCCAAAGGCCTTATAGGCGCGCCCCTAATAAAACACTTTACATTTAACATTCAACAAGGTAGCAATCTAAACAAATAACAAAGAAACATAGGACAGAGTAACATACCAAATAATGCAACAATATATAATCAAATAGAAAAAACAAACCACAAAAAGAATGTGCTACAACACTGAAAAATATTTGTTTCAGAAATATAAACTCTTGGTAAAGTTTTTTAAAATGTACCAGATTTTTGCAAAGTTGATATTTTGATCTAGATTTTTCCATATTTCAACACCACGCTCGTGGGACACAGGCTTTTCATGTTTTCTGGAGGAATTATGAAACTCATTTTTTTCTGTCAATTGTATTGACTTCTCGGTTTGCAAGAATATATTTTTGTATACTTTCAGGAAGCAATGTTTTTAACACGTAGCGAGTCACTTCGGATCAATACTCACTGTCAGTGATGTTTCCTTGACTACTTATTTTTAGACAAACCTCAATAGGGAAATAACGAGAAGGGATCGGAAGCAAACCGACTTAGGATCCACTGGAGTCCGTGTCATTTGCATAGAGCCTGTTCTGTGTACAAGGAAAAAGTACTTATTTTGGTTCTGCGCTCAGGTGCAAGAACAAGAAGTTCTTTCATGTATGTGAAGTATAATGAGCCTTAAGAAAGAAAGAAAAAAAGATTCCAGAAAGAGAAGTAAGAAAGGAAAGAGAGAACAAGGAAGAGAAAAAGAAAGAAATGGCAGATGTTTTGGTCATGAGCGCCTCTGCTGGTGGAAAAAGCTTACTGCACCTGGTAATTTTCCAGGCGGTTCCCATCAAAGACTTAACGCAGGCCAACCCTGCTTAGCTTCCGAGATCAGACGAGATCGGGCGTGGTTCAGGTGGTATGGCCGGTAAGCCGAGAGAGGGAGGACCTGGGGGCAACTTTTTATATGTAGCTCACTGTAGAAAATCAATAACAGGAAGGGTAAGAGAGAGAAGCAAGAAAGAAAAAATGATCAAGAAAAAAAAGAAGAGTAAAGGCTCTTCATAACTTCATAAGATGCAAGAACGTCTTGTTTCTTGCGCCCTGAGCTTGCAGAACACAAATGAAGTAACTTTTTTCCTTGTAGCCATTAAGAACCGTATAACTGGACAACAGTAGGCCTATATGCAACGTGCTTCCGAGAATAAATAAGAGAGAACAGGAAGAAAAAAGATAAAAGAAAGAAACTGCAAGGTGTTTTTGGTCATTGGAGCAGCCTCTGCTGGTGGGAAAGCTTACTGCACCTGTATCCAGGCGAGTTTTAATATGTGGCTTAGCTTCAGAAAATCAATTAAAGGAAAGACAAGAGAGAGAAAGAGCAAGAAGAAGAGATGATATAGCGGGTGTTTTTGGTCATCAGCAGCCTCTGCTGGTTGGAAAAGCTTAACTGCACCTGGATTCCAGGCTTAATTTTTTTGGGGTGGTGTTTTTTGGAATATAGCGTTAGCCGGCTAAGATAAAAAGGTCCTACCTAAACAACACAGACGTTTCCTGCAGTCAAGAATTGAGTGTTAGAATTTATTTATTTTGTTGAGCAGTTACCTGCTCAAAGGGAGTGGGCAAGCAAAGGCTTATCGGCGCCACCACAAAAATAAAACCATTTACATTTAATCATTCACAAGGTAGCAAATCATAAACAAATAACAAAGGACATAGGGACAAAGTAACAACAAATAATGAACAATAATCAATCAAAAATAGAAAAACAAACACAAAATGAATGTGCTACAATGACATATTGTTTAAGAAATATAAAACTCTTTGTAAAGTTTTTAAAATGTACCAGATTTTTGCAAAGTTTGATATTTGAATCTAGATTTTTCCATATTTCAACAGCAACGTCTCGTGGGACACAGGCTTTTCATGGTTTGTTCTGGAGTATTATCAGAAACTGCTCATTTTTTCTCTCAAGTTGTATTTTGACTTCTGTTTGCAAGATAATTTTGTATACTTTCAGGAAGCATGTTTTTAACACGTTTGGCGAGTCACTTCGGAATCAATATTCACTGTCAAAGTGATTGGTTCTTGAATATTAATTTAGACAAGACCTCAAGGAATAAACTGGAGACGGATACGGAAGCACCGACCCTTAGATCCACTTGGAAGTTAGCTGTTTTGCATAGGAGCCTGTTCTGTGGCTACAAGGAAAAAGTTAATTCATTTTTGTTCTGCAGCTCCAGGTTGCAAGAACAAGAAAGTTCTTTGCATGTGTGAAGTAAAATGAGTCTAAGAAAGAAAGAAAAGATCCAGAAGAGAGTAAAAAGAAAGAAGAACAAGGAAAGAGAAATAAGAAAGAAGGGCAATGTTTTGTCTGAAGCAGCCTCTGCTGGTGGAAAGCTTACTGCACCTGGTATTCCAGGCGGTCTCCCATCCAAGTACTAACCAGGCCCGACCTGCCTTAGCTCCGAGATCAGACGAGATCGGCGGTGTCAGGGTGGTATAGCCGAAAGCCGAGAGAGGGAAGGAACCTGGGCAACTTTTATATGTAAGCTCAACTGTAAACTCAATAACAGGAGGGTAAGAGAGAGAGCAAGAAAAGAAAAAACAGAGAAAAAATGATCAAGAAGAAAAGAGAGTAAAGGCTATTTCATACTTCATAAAGATCAAGAACGCTTGTTCTTAGCGCCCTGAGCTGCAGAACAAATGAAGTAACTTTTTTCCTTGTAGCCATAGAACCGTATAACTGACACAGTAGGCATATGCACGTGACTTTCCCGAGAATAATAAAGAAAGAGAGAACAGGAAAAAGAAAAAAGATTAAAAGAAAAAACTGCCAGGTGTTTTTGTCATGATGCAGCCTTTGCTGGTGGAAAGCTTACTGCACCTGTATTTCCAGGCGAGTTTATATTTGGCTAGCTTTCAGAAAAATCAATTAAAGAAAGACAGAAGAGAGAAAAGAGCCAGAAAGAAAGAGATTGATATAGCGGGTGTTTTTGGTCATCAAAGCTGGACCTCTGCTGGTGGATAACGCATTACTGCACCGGGATTCCAGGCTTAATTTTTGGGGTGGTGTTTTTTGATACTAGCCGTTAAGCGCTAAAGATAAAGTCCTACTAAACAAAACAGCAGACGTTCCTGCAGTCCAAGAAATTTGAGTTTATAATTTAGTTTATTTGTTTTGAAGCAGTTAACCTGCTCAAGGGAGTGGGACCGAGCAAAAGGCTTATTAGGCGCCCACGCCAAAAATAAACACATTTACATTTAACATTTCACAAGGTAGCAATCATAGAACATACAAAGGACATAGGAACAAAGTAAACAACAAATAATGAAACAATAATAATCAAATAGATAAAAACAAACACAAAAGAATGTGCTACAACCTGACAATATTTTGTTTAGAAATATAAACTCTTTGTAAAGTTTAAAATGTACCAGATTTTTGCAGTTTGATATTTTGACTAGATTTTTTTTCCATATTTCAACAGCACGTTCGTGGACACAGGCTTTTCAATGGTTGTTCTGGAGAATTATCGAACTCATTTTTTCTCTCAAGTTGTATTTGACTTCGTTTGCAAGAATAATTGGTATACTTTCAGGAAGCAATGTTTTTACACGTACGAGTCACTTCGGATCAATTCTCACTGTCAGTGATGTTTATCCTTGAACTATTTTTTTAGACAAGACTCATAGGGAAATAAGGAGACGGGATACGGAAGCAAACCGCTTAAGGGAAATCCATTGGAAGTCACGTGTCATTTGCATAGAGCCTGTTCTGTGGCTACAAGGAAAAGTTACTTCATTTGTTCTGCAGCTCAGGGTGCAAGAACAACAAGTTTGCATGTTGTGAAGTATAAATAGCCCTTGAAGAAAAGAAAGAAAAAAAAGATCAGAAAGAGAGTAAGAAGAAAGAGAGAAAAAGCAAGGGAAGAGAAAAAGAAGAAGAGCAAGGTGTTTTGGTCATGAGCAGCCTCTGCTGTGGAAAAGCCTTACTGCACCTGGTCCTATATAGCCGACATCGCTGAGTCAGAGCTGAGGACGGCAGTGAGGGAATGACCAATATTGAGGAATGTTGAGCGAAGTTGGAGCAGTTAAGGGCCAATCAGAGAGCTCCGTCTCTCCTCACTTCAGGTAACGAAGTTTCTGTTCACTGCGGCTCTCGCTGCTTCTCGGCTCATCTATCGCTCTCAACACCATGGATCTGTGTGTTGATGGATTCTAAACTTCAGATAAAGGCATCACAAGAGGCTGTAATGCAGGCTGCTATGGATAAAGCAGGAGCTCTAGAGTGAGGGAGTCTCTGCACAGCTAAGAACAACAAAGTATACTTGTAACATTCATCAATTTAGGAATTATTTTACAAGTGAGCAAACAAAACTTCACTTACTCTCTCACTTTATATTTATTTTATTTTATCAATACAAATCAATCTAAATATTAGTCAATCTTGGCCAAAGTGGTTGTGACAGTAAAAATGGATAGGCCGTCGTGTTTACAGTTAATAGCAAAAAAAAAATTCTTTTATTTAGGCAGTATTAATTTTTTTTCAAAACGGCTCCATTAAATATAGTTTAGAGCTAGTATGTATTTTTATAGTAATTCATTATTTTTTATGTGATGTTTTAATGATCGATTTGATCTGTTTCTTGTAATTTTATGTACTGTGAAGCATCTTTGAATTGCCATTGCCTCAGTATGTGTAGGTGTTTTTAGCACCTGCCTATGGGCTGGTGCAGGGATTTGTAGGGAGATTACCCCTGTGGTTTATGACCTGGTGACACTCTTTCATGTTGACTTGTCCCCTTGATCAAGGTTGCATAGTTGGTCACCATTTGTGACTGTACAGTACAGATGATCCTTTAAAGATTAATTCTTTATTGATCTCACAACGGAGGGAATCACTTGTTACATTGGCATTCGATAACAGATCAACTCAGGGGTGTGCAAAATAGAGGTATCTTATGTACAATCAACAGACATCCCATCTCTACATTTAGATCAACTATGTTTTTTATTTTTTATGTCTATGAAAACACACTAGGGCATTTGCCCTATGATGTGTGACCACAGCATATCAACAACATGGCAAAAGAAATTCAAATTAACATGAGCTCTGGCAATGATATTCATTCTGAGTATCTGTTGTTACTGTAAGATTGAGAAATATGTAATTAGCCTCTTATTATGAAGATTTGGTCCTTTTTTTGTTAAGAACAATGTTTTAAGCTTATATAAAAGTATCTGCAAATATGTTTGTGTTACAGCAGAGGAGAAAACTGGACAATGTGTCAAACACACACACGTGTTGTGTGTGACAAGACCTTCACTGTGAAGTCCAACCTGACTCGACACATGCAACTGCATTCAGAGGGGCATAAATGTCAAGTCTGTGGGAAAAACTTCAACCAGAGACAGAGGTTAACGTCCATCTCAAACTACATCAGTACCCTTGCATCCGTCTGTACAAGCAAGGACAGGCCAAGCTGCAGTGCACAGAGGAAGCTAAAACTGTGGCCATGGCTCCAAGAAAAGAAGCTAGCCAGTCTGGCTGGATAGGGAAAAGGCCGAGGCTAAGAAGGCAGCAGGGGACATGTGGAAAAGCCAGTTAGTCATCACCTTGGGAAATATGCTGGGCAATCCTTCAAATGGCTGCTTGAGAATGATGTTGGCTGGGTGGTATGGCTACTGTCCCAGTATTGCAAGAACGGTGAGGAGAATGATCATCTGAAATGGCAAAAGGAACAAATACTGAAGTATGGCAGGGAGTTCCTTGTGTAACACTTCATCTGGACAAGTCCGTGGAGGTAATTGGTCTATTTATTTCAAACTCAAGTCACTTTACATTTACAATTTTCTACATAAACAGAAAGATAAACAGAAGAAAGCTGAGACAACCCCTTCCAACACCAGCAGGATGCTGACTATGCAAGTGATGCTGAACTGTTGGCTGCTGCAGGTAATATGATATAGGCTTAAATTGACATGAAACATTTAGAAACAAAATTTAAAAGCCATATATCATTTGGTACTGGTAACAACAAAAAATAATGCTTTTGTTAAAGTAACTGAATTTCAATGTGTGATACTCATACTCTGATACCAGAGTATGAGTATCACACTATGATCATATTATATAATACTTTGATACTTTGTGGGGAATGAAAGTGCTTTGGCATTTTACAAGTGTCTTTTATCTTTCGTGTAATTGCTACACTTTATTATATATATATTCTGCCCTTTAAAGTTTGTCTAAAATGTTATTACACAAAATGGTCTGATAACACAGAAAATGTTTTTCACAATTATTAATCACATATTTGCTCAGAGTTTGGGTTTGGTCTTTGTTCTAAACCTTGTGAAATGAATGCACTGATGTACCTAATAATCATTGTTTTCATATTCAGAGAATATCCTTGAAGACTCTGCGGTTCCCGTCTCCACACATCTAACAAACTGGGAAGCACTCACTCCATCTGTGATTCAGGTCTCTGCTCTGGACTCCTCTGCCCCACACACAAGTGGCCTCATCTAGAAGGCTGGCAGAAATACTGGGAGCATCCACCTCCATCTGTTCAAGCGCACGGTATTCCTCCTCCTAACATAAAGTGGTTGAAATTTGATGAAGATATGGCCTATTTGAGAGCCCTTCCAAGTACAGAATGCCAAAGGAGAGACGGTGGAGAGGAGGCTTCTAAAAGAAAAAATGGATTTTCACCCCACCTCCACTTCCTACATCTGTGAAGGGAGGACTGCCCAACATGATGGCCTTCTTCACGACACATGCCTTCTTTGGCGGCCTGTTGGTGTGATGCCAAGATCCGCTGCCCAACTCTAACTGCCCAGCACCTCCAGGGAATACCTCGAGAAGAAAGGCTTTGGCAGTTATGCTAGGCAAGTGTGTGGGATCAAATTCAATTACACTTTGTTGACAGAGAAGCTGAAATGTCCACATTGTGAAAAAATGAGGAAAACGCAAGCCAGAGGCAGTTAGATACAGACAGTGAAGATGAGGCCATTCACCCACAGCACCAGCAGTACATTTGGCTGGCGCACCCAGTCAGAAGAGTATCCTGTCCTTTGTGAAAGCTGCTGGTACTTACACCCCTCCTCTCCCCGCTCTCCTCTTCCTTCTGCCGTGTGCTGAGGCGTGCACATATGATCATGGAGATGGAAAAGATGCCTGTGTACAGAGCATCCATCCTCAGTGTCACAGGAGAAATCCTTTGCATCGATGGTACAAAAAGGTATGTTTAAAACAGTGGTGCGCTCAATGTAGATTAAAAACAATAATTATTTCATCTTAACTGAGAGCAGATTAGAAGCATTATTCATTAGCATCTTCACAGTTTTCTCCTAGGTTTTCTGCCATAAAGCTTTCTGTTTTAAGTTTGATCATTTATGAAAATACAGGATACTGGAAAAGAAAACTGTAAGACATTGTGAGAGGTTTGCTTTGTGTTTTAGATTCTCAAGAAGATATACGGTGAAGGCCAGGGTACCATGCACTATGTCACCAGCGTGCTTAATGAGTGGGGACAGTTCTTGACAACAGTGGTGGTGGCATCTGAGTCTGAGGAGTGCTACAGGCGTATGGCCAAAGGTCTGGTTGCCCGGTTTCAGCGTGCCAGGGCTCCTGCCACAACTATTATATATGCAGATAACAACTGTTGTCGGTAAGTTTATTTTTATCTGCACTTTTTATCTGCACTTTTTACTATATATTGCACAAATGTATATTGTCTATGTTTTGTATTTTAATTAACTCTGTTATGTATTTAATTGTATTTTTGATTGTATAGGACTACAGATGGAAATTAGCATTGTGCTAAATCTGGGGCAGCCATATTTTTAATGTACCTGTCCGTTGTCCTTTTAAATAAATAACTAAACTAAATTTATTGGTTTCTTTGGTTGGGAAAGTGCATGTTAATGAACATACATGGGTCTCATGCATGTTGTGGTTCTTACGATGTGTAACAATTTCCAGTGAGTGGAAGCCCTAACAGAGTGCATTTCTTTCAATATTTATCAATTAAAAAGACATTAAAAACACTACAACAATAATCTGTGAAAATACAGCATTTTAGATACTCGATAATAACGTAACATTTCTGTATTTCTTTAATATATTAAAGTATTTTATGCCGATTGTATGTGCTGTACAAGTACATTATCCACTTAATGCAATACATCATGATAACAGATTAAAATCTTGAGTTGGATTGACTCGTCATACAAGTTGAGAACCAACATGTAACCACCAAAATGTTTAGTTTATTCAATAAAAGTTGAATGCCGTTCTATGAGTCACACATTCTACGTGATATTGTTTCAGTGACGGTGGAAAAGCTATTTGGTGAATGGGTGCAGAAGGGTACCGTGATCAGACTGGACATCCGACACTGGCTGCACCTCTGGGACGCTGTTGTCATCAAACAAAGCCATGCCAAGTACGGGCTGTTCATGAGTGCCTTGGCAGGGGCCGTGCTGGCCTACAACAAGGATGACATGATGCTCCTAGTCAAGGCAGTCAGGAATGGAAACCAGAAATTATACAGCAAAATCTCAGAGGAGGACATGATAGCCTTCCTCAAGCCTCACCAGATCAGATCTTATGTCAGACGAATTACCCGTGGGGTTGAGGTTTGTATGAGTACTGTTTTCTCTTTATTATCATGATCATGTTTTAGCTGCATACATGATAAATATGAGTGAATATTACAGGAGACGGCAGCTGCGATTGAATCCATCATTTCTGAATTCAAGGGATCTGCAGGACTTGACATCGATGGAATCCACCTCTTCAAATCAACGGAGGCAGTTGATGCTCACTGGGCAACTGCAAGCACCTCTGTTGTATGCAGGTAGATTCAACAATACAAATATGGCAATATTTATTTATTTATTTCAGAATAAACAACTTGCAATATTTGCCTTACAGGATTCCCCCGGCATACAGTTGTATGTTTCTGTAAAGGTGGTGGTGCTGAATGGGGTTCGGCTGAACAAGTACAAGTGCCGACGTGGCAGCACTCACACTTGTACAATGCTATTCCCTCACAAAGATGTGGGATTATCCCGTTCCAAGTAAGTAGTAAAATAATCTACTACAACCATTGAAAGTTTCTATTGATAACACACAAGGTTTCCAAAACAATGTGCCCTTCCTATTTTGCATATAAAACAAGGGGGGGGGAATATTATCCAGCACAAGACCTAATTTGAAAGATAGATATATAGATATATGAGATAGATATATGAGATCTACTTAAGTTTTTGTATTACTAATGCAGGTGATGTCAATTAGGGTTACTGTTGTTTAAAAAAAAAGTTTTATAATCACAAATTGCAAACATTTTCCATTTCAGCGGTAATATCCTTCTGTACTTCTTGCACTGTAATACCCCCTATGTATTTTCATAAGAAAACAGTACAGAAAAAAAAAAGATTTAGTGCTGCATCATGAAACAATAATGACTAAATGTCCATGTGTTGCAGGTCTATCTCATTGCATTTGCTGTGCAGTGGAACAGCCGGACTCTCAGGGTTGCTGGGAGTCAGGGTCGACAAACATGTTGCATCGATCCGCGTCAGATCCAGCGCATGAATCGGCAAGCTGAGGTGCTCTTTGGGAAAGACCACCTTCTCGAGCCCACTTTGCTGCCCCTATGCCTATCCTGACGAGTACAAGGACTCAGAGGAGGAGGAGCTCCTTGGTGTCGAGTATGCCATGTGCCAGTCAACCAGCTTCACTGCAAGGGATTACTATACCCAGCAGGGTAAACTCGATGATACAGTATATTCAATTAGATCCTCATAATTGTATATATATATCCTTTCAAATGGCAATATGATCTAAAATTAACTTCATTGTTGAGACACACATAGGTAATAATAATTCTATATTTGCAGTTGAGGAAGAGCAGTCCCGTGAAGACGAGGAAGAGTCTACGGAAGAAAGTGCAGAGGAGGTGGCAGAGGAAGATGAGGGTGTGGATGTAGTATCCGAGGACTCAGAGGTGGATCCCATCGGTTACTTCAATCGGGAACATGCTCGGCTCACTCGCGCTGAGCAGGTTGAGGAGGAGGATAGCCCTGCTCTACAGGATGTGCTGATGACCCAAAGCCATTTACATCTTCCTGGGCTGAAGGAACTGGAAGACTTGGCCATGGTGCTTCTTCAACTGGCAGACGATAGTGACCAATTTTGTTAAGAAGTACGAGTCAGGTGGGGCTATACCCTGTTCGGTCGCTGCCTGGGAGGTGATTCACCAGAAACAGAGCTGCACAGAAGACCAAGTTTTCCTGGATGAGGTACCCTCAGGCGGCACATGTAACTTGAGGATAGTCGCCTGCTGTATCTTCTCAAAATGCTCAAGAAACCGCCCGCCAGCCAGTTGTCACTCCTCCCCACCAAAGTTGCAACTGCAATTAAGGGGCAGTATAAAAGGATTTTAGACAGAGTCAGAGATGATTCCATTGTAAACGGTCTCTCTATTCCTCTGCCCAATCTGAATGCAAAGTCCATCACGGCATTCATTGGGCGGGAGGAGAAGAATGCAAACTTGAAGGCAACATTAATGCCTAGAGTGAAGCCCCACCAGAGAGTACTGTCATATACTCCACTGCCTGAAGCTCCAACTCTGCCAGCATCCCTGCCACCACCAGAAAGACCTCAGGTGCAATATCAGAGCCTTCCCCATTACCAAAACCAACATTCACAGACAAAAACAACCACATTAAACATGTCACACACAGTCAAGACAAAATCATCAATACTACAGCTCAGGGGGTGCAGGAGGGGACCAGGTGATCAGGGTGTCCAGGGTGAAGTGACGGGCCTTTATGATGTGTGGTGCAGGTCGTTATGGTTCTCTCAGCCGATGCGATGTTCCAGTGTCTCAGGATCGGACCTGCACACAGGACAGTCTCGGCCGAACTTTGTGGGGTGTATTTGGTGCAGTTGAATGCACGTGTAAATCAGTCTGTCGAATTTTGAAGTGGCCCTGACTCAGCTCCGGGGCCGTGTGTGGATTATACATGTGAGCCCAGAATGGTGCGCCGTGTAGTGCGGGATAGAGTCGTGTCCATGTGTGCACTGCGGTGGGTGTTTTAACAATCTTACTGAGGATGAGGGCGCACAGACACGTCCAACAGCTTCTGTACCAGCTTGACCCGGAGTGCGTCTTGTTGTTATTGAGCCCTTTAATCGCCGCCTCCACCTCGCTCGGCGACAGCGGAGCATCGCACAGCTCCGCCTCCTCCAGGGACAGAGAGGCCGTCAGCGCCCCCACCGCTGTGTCTGACGCCTCCACAGAGACCCCTTCGCTCGTAAACAAACCCGTGTAAAAAGACTCAACAGCTTGCAACACGTCTTCCGTTTCCGTGACAACTTTCCCTTCGCTATTTTTAACCCGGTCAATGAAAGCCCGACACTGCACTTGTTTCTCCAGCCCAAGAAAAAAGCTGTCGCTCTCCCTCCACCATGTATTTCGCTCTTATCGCGCCTCTGCCTCTGCCCAGGTGCAAGGCATCTAACTGCGCTTTCAGAGCCGTTATCTCCCCCACGTCAGACAGGAGCGCAGCGCGTAAAGCAGCTGTTTTCCCGCACGTGCTCGAGCCACTGTTTGCGCTTTGCATAGTTGATAGCCAGCCACTTTAAGCGGACCTTGACCCCCTCCCACCAGTCAACCAGGTCGTCCACGCACTCCATCTCTGCTTTACGCACAAACCCCTCATCCTTCAGCAAGCTGTTATTAAAATCCAGAGTCCCCCGTGTTCCTGCGGCCTCCCCCGAACGCGAGCCGCACCACGAGACGGGAATGGTCACTAAACGGTGCCCACTCGTAATGCGCCCCCTCGCAGAGCAAAGGTCTATGTTCGAGCTGGCCCTGCATTGTGTCTGCGCGAATACTCCCGTTTCCCCCCATGCAGCATGCGCCAGATTTCTGTCAAATTATTTTGTGTTATTAAATCCAATAAAACTGTTCTCGCTACATCGTTTTTATACATTATTCGCACTCACATCCAGAGCGGACATGGCGGTATTGAAATCACCAAATATCATACACTCACCATATACGTATTGAAAGGCTCGGGCGAAAAAAAGGCTCCTATCTTCCTGCACGTTCGGGGCATATACATTAACCAGTGTAAATTGTAAAGGCCCCTCGAACTCCACGACCAGCAACCGGTCCTCAGTGTCCGCGTGGACAAGCCGCGGAATGAAAGGCGAGCCCGCTCTGACCACAGTGACGACTCCACCGGAATGCGCGGAGCCCAATGACGCAAACACTCGCTCCGTACACACAGACTTACGCCAGCCAGTCCGCATCCCACCGTGTCTCCTGCAGACAGAGGATGTCGTAGCGGGTGAATTGGAGCAGAGAGTGAATTTTAGCCTTGTTCTTTAAACCCCCGGTGTTGGAGAGGACTGAAAGAGCCATTACATAAACGAGAGAAATGTGAATATTTAACCAAAACCTAGCCCTTGTTGGTTGTTCACAGTAAACTCATATTTATTTTTGTTAATCATCCTACATGCAATAATTGATCCTATTGTTTGCTTCGATATACGTATAAGTGCTATGGCGGATAAATCCGCATCGCCCTCCAGCTCCTAGCCTGGAAAAATCCAGACTCACCGCTGTACCAGCGAGTGAGTCTGGTCACCGTTGCGTCAAATTCATTTCCAACAGCGGTACAGACGCAAGCAAACAGGAAGCGGAGTAAACCAATCAGCGAAGGGCGGGCGTCTGCCATTGATGTGGTGTTATTAGCGGTTTTGCGTTAATATTTGCGCAAGATTATGAATCACGAAACTCACCTACTGTCGATGTGTTTTTGGTCATTTACCGCCGATTGGAGACACGCTTTCTCTCTTTCGTGCGTCGTTCGTAGATTGTTATTGAGGGGACTTCCGCGTCCCGTGAGTGACGCTGCTCGCTAACAACACGTCACGGCAAATAAACGAATCTGATTGCACGTGAACGGATTGATTTTGCGGAAGCCGCGAACGAGGGCAGGGTGACCAGACTGATCCCCCGCTGGATAAAAAAATACAGAGGGGAATCATTCTGGTCTCACCAGGCTATCCAGCTCCACCACCACCGCCAGGTCTTTCTCAAACGCCACTTTCTTCGCGCCGCCATCTTGTTGGACCCCCAGCCGCTTGTCACCTCTCTTCACCGCCTCCGTCCCACCGTCCGTCCGTGTTCCTCGCGTCGTCGTTGTGTCCATGTCAAAAGTCAATGCAGCCATGTTTTCCGTCCTGGGTTTGCCCGGGCCCCGCGGCTCAAGCAAACCACTATAAGGGAGGGAAAACCAAAAAACACCTCTCCACAGCGGGGAGCTGGGAGAGGGAAAAAACTAAACACTAAAAATTATCAAAAAACAAACCCACGCACACCAACCAGAGAAACTCCAGAGCAGCTAGCCGAAACTAGCTCGCTCCACTCCCCACCACGCAGCCACACCCAAGGTGCACACTCACTCACTGTCACACTTCCGGAGGCGTGTTTTTTTTTTTTATCTTTTATTATTGAAAGCAACCAAGTAAAACACAAGTATGTACACCAAAGTATATACAGACATAAACCAACTACCACACATGCACACGCACCTACAAACAGGCCGCGAAATCAACCTTCCCCGCGTCGTCGATCAAATGCCCCAGGCGCGCCACGCCCACGCCCTCCAGCACCGCGCTCACGATATAATCGTTCGCCCCACCGTGCCCAGGTCGGGGTGAACCGGATGGGCATAAGCATGACCGACCGCAGGCACGCAGGCCTCGCCCGGAAATCCCGCCTGACGAGACGCCATGCCTCCATGACCTCGCGCTCGAACCGCCCAGATGTTCGAGACCCGCACGCGGCCGTACCTGGCACAGGTTAAACACCCCAAACTCCCCGCAAGTGCCCAGCCACCTGCGAAAGAAGGCTTTCCAGGGGCGCGCACCGACACGTCCAACAGCTTCTGTACCAGCTTGACCCGGAGTGCGTCTCTCCTGGTCGCCAGATCCACGAGTGCCAACCCCCCCCTTATACCCCCCCACCAGTGCGCGGTGGCTGACCAGGCCGCGCTCCGTTCGCCACAGGAAATGATTGACCATCGAGTTAAATTTACACAACACCGGCCCAGGCAGGGGCGCCACGCAGAGCGCGTGCGTCACCTTCGAAGCCATCAGGGAATTCACCACGATGGCTTTCCCTTTAAAGGTCAGGCCTCGCGCACGCCAGCTGTCCAGAATGCCTCTGCACGACGCCACCAGCCCGGACCAGAGCGTCTCCAGGCAGTCCGCCTCGTCCGGTCCCACGTACGCCCCCAACACCCTGACCGGTTCCGAAACTGTATTAAAGACCACAGGTTATTAATGGGCCGTGCAGTACCGCACAACATTAAAGATGACTTGGAGTAATTGATTTT
Source organism: Neogobius melanostomus (assembly GCA_007210695.1). Lineage (NCBI taxonomy): Eukaryota > Metazoa > Chordata > Actinopteri > Gobiiformes > Gobiidae > Neogobius > Neogobius melanostomus. Next base: position 214,867 of record VHKM01000956.1, on the reverse strand, counting down.
CGCACCAGAGGCTAAACAGAACACACTCACAACATGCATGGCCGCACGCAAACTACATTCATTCCGGAGAAACAAGGAAGTGTCGTCGGCGTACTGCACGAGCTTCACCTCCTCGTTTCCCCCTGGACAGACACCCCACGCACACTCTCATCATCCATCAACATCTGTGCCAGAGGCTCACTCACCAAACTATACAACAATGCAGATAAAGGACATCCCTGGCGGACGGACCTGCGCAGGGGAAAACTACCTGTGAGCATCCCATTCACTTTCACTACACTCCTAGCTCTCCCATACAACAGCTGCAACCAATCCACAAACTTCTGTCCGAAGCCCAATCGTCCCAACACACGCCACAAAAACTCATGCTCTACTCTGTCAAAAGCTTTATTAAAGTCGAGGGACACGAAGAGACCGGACGAGGCAAACATCTCCCGCGAGGCGTACCTGATGGTCAACATTGTGTCCACTATATCGCGCCCCGGCACCGCATAGGCCTGCTCAGGCCCCACGACGCTGCCTATCACTCGCTTTAGCCTGTTTGCCAAACATTTTGCCAGTATTTTGTAGTCCCTGTTGAGAAGGGTAATAGGCCTGTAATTCGCCAGATCTGCCTTGTCCCCCTTTTTTTATACAGGAGTGTAACGACCCCCAGACTCATCGACTCCGGCAGCGCCACCGACCGCTCTATATCTAGGAACAACAATAACAAAATAGGAGCCAGCTGTGCAGCGAACGCTTTGTAAAATTCTGCCGTTAAACCATCCGAGCCCGGGCTCTTATTGGCGTTTAGCCCTTTAATCGCTGCCTCTACCTCGCTCAGCTCCAGCGGAGCATCGCACAGCTCCGCCTCCTCCATCGACAGTGAAGCCGTCAGCGCACCCACCGCTGCGTCCGACGCTTCCCTCGAGACCCCTTCGCTCTTAAACAACCCCGCGTAAAAAGATTCCACCGTTTGCAACACGTCCTCCGTCTCTGTAACCGTTTTCCCTTCCCCATTAATCACCCGCTCGATATACGCCCGTCTCTGTATTCGTTTCTCTAAGCCGAGGAAAAAAGCTGTCGATCTCTCTCCTTCCACCATGTATTTCGCTCGTGCTCTTATCATTGCGCCTTTGCCCTTGCTCATGTGCAGCGCCTCTAATTGCGCCTTTAAAGCCGTTATTTCTCCCACATCAGCCGCAGCTGCGTCCGCGCTCGCGGCCTCCAGACTGGAGCGCAGCGCGTACAGCAGCTGGTTTTCTCTCACGCACTCTCCCCACCGTTTGCGCTTGGCATAGTTGATAGCCAGCCACTTTAAACGGACCTTGACCCCCTCCCACCACTCGACCAAGTTGTCCACGCACTCCATCTCCGTGTTGATGTTCTGAAAAAAGAGCTCCGTTTTGCGCACAAACCCCTCATCCTGCAGCAAGCTGTTGTTAAAAATCCAGAGTCCCCGTTCCTGCGGCCTCCCCCGAACACGAGCCGCACCACAAGACGCGAGTGGTCACTGAACGGTGCCCACTCGTAATGCGCCCCTCACAGCGCGCCACGAGAGAGGCCGTCATCAGGCAAAGGTCTATGCGGGACTGTTTGAGCTGGCCTTGTACTGTCTGTCGTCGCGAAAACTCCCGTTTCCCCCCATGCATTTGTACTCACATCCAATGCTGACATTACGATGTTAAAGTCTCCGAAAATCATACACTCCCCATACACGTATTGAAAGGCTCGTGCAAAGAACAGGCTCCTATCTTCTTGCACATTCGGAGCATATAAATTAACCAATGGGAATTTTACAGGTCCTTCGAAGTCCACAACTAACAAGCGGCCCTCCGTGTCCGCGTGGGCTAACCGCGGAGCGAAAGGCGAGCTCGCTCTGACCACAGTGACGACTCCACAGGAGTGCGCGGAGCCCAACGACGCAAACACTCGCTCCTTACATACAGATTTAAAGTACGCCAGCCAGTCCGCGTCCCACCGTGTCTCCTGCAGACAGAGGATGTCGTAGCGGGTGGATTGGAGCAGAGAGTGAATCTTAGCCTTGTTCTTTAAACCCCCGGTGTTGAAGGAGAGGACTGAGAGAGTCATTACATGCACGAGAGAAAGGCACACAATTAACCAAAACATTAACATCATTTCGTTCTACGGTGTGCATTTTTCCCTTCCTGTCCAATCGATGATTTCCTTTTCACTTCAGGCAGCTCGATTTGCATTTTTTCTAATTGGACACACGCTATAATAGAAGAGGACGGAGGCACTGGGGCCCGCGTGCGCTGTGGCACCGCCAGCTTCGCGTCAACGGCCGAGTTCAGCCGTCCCACAGCCAGGTCAAGGCTGGAGGAAATGCTGGCTTCCTCGTGCACGCTGTGTCTACGAGAGAGAGATCTCGTTCTACCGGCTCTTATTCCGTGTTCAGTACCTCCAGTAACCTCCGCGGGCTTAGGGTACAGTGATTGACACCGCCCCCCTGGTCGGAGGTAGGAGCCTGGATCAGTCCCGGGCCCCCCTCGTTCCGAGTAAGGCCCCCCCTCCTACGGCCTTAGGGGTAGAGTCATCTCCTCCCCCCCCCCTTCGCGAGCACGAGGCTAGGCCCTGCTCTGGCGGCCTCCCCGTGCCCCTCAGGCGCCTTTCTCATCTGTGTGTCCAATATTAAAGATTCACTAATTAATTCAGGTGATAGCGGGGGCTCGAGCTCTGCCTCCGAGCCGCTCCCCAGCTCACCTCCTTTTCCCTCCGCGTCCTCTCCTCCGACCCCGGGGGCAGCTACGTTCACCCCCCCCCCCTCCCTCACCCCGCTCCCCGCACACACAGCGCACCAGCGGACTGGCACAGGCCTCGCACCACTGCGCCCTGGGCTCCGCGCACTCCCATAATGCCCCTGGGCCCCGCACCGTCTGCATTTGAACTCGGGACATTCTCTTAACACGTGGCCAGACTGCAAACAGCCCCTACACACCTTCACCTGACGGTCATGTATTACACGAAAGAACTCTGGCCCCCCGCAGTGATGAATCTCGCAGAGTACGGCAGAGACTGAACCTGTTGCGTGAACCTCACCTTCACGAAGCGCGTCCCGTCTGCGACGTCCGTCCCCGGCCACATTCTCCTCCTGACAGGCGACACAGCGGCTACTCCCCAGACCGCGAGCTTGTCCAAAATGTCCTGGTCCGGGATGTAAGCTGGCAGCCCCATGAATGAGACCACCAGCTCGTCGCTCGAAATGTCCCGGGCGTGTACACGAGTCTCCCCGATCCGAAACCCGTCCAGGAGCTTCTCCTTCGCCTGTTGGTTGTTCACAGTAAACTCATATTTATTTTTATTAATCATCCTACATGCTGCAATTGATCCGATGGTTTGCTTTGATATACGTATAAGTGCCATGGCGGACAAATCCGCATCGCCCTCAAGCTCCACCACCACCGTCAGGTCCTTCTCGAACGCCACCTTCTTCGCGCCGCCATCTTGTTGAACCCCCAGCCGCTTGTCACCTCTCCTCACCGCCTCCGTCCCACCGTCCGTGTTCCTCGAGTCATCGTTGTGTCCATAGCAGAGGTCGAAGCAGCCATGTTATCCGTCAAGCAAAACAAAAGGGGGAGGGAAAACCAAAAACACCCCTCCACAGCGGGAAGCTGGGAGAGGGAAAACCGTACTAAAAAAGAGAAAAAAACACACACCAACCAGAGAAGCTCCGAAGCAGCTAGCCGAAGCTAGCTCGCTCCACTCCTCACCACGCAGCCACACCCAAGGCTCACACTCACTCACTGTCACACTTCCGGAGGCGGGGACAGGGTGGTATGCCTCTGGTCCTGCAACATCAACTGTGTCCAGTGTTGCAGACCAGGCTCCTGTAAGTAAGCTGCTCATTATTACTTTCTATTTGCTTTTACACTCTGACATTTAACATGCTGTGTATTATAGTAATACTTCCCTGCAGGCTCCTGTCCTTGGACCCAGTGGGGCCGGGGGCTGGGATAAGCTGCAGGATCTGGCTGAGTACCTGGTGTCCCTCTGTCAGGCACTCTATCTGGATGAGCAGCAGGTCTGAGGTCTGTGGACTGCTCTTCCTGATGGGGACAAGAGGAGGATCCACTATCAGCCCAGACACCAGCCCAAGCTGACCCATGGACGCTTCAAGCCGCCGAAAAACACAGGAGTGACGCCGGCTGTGGAGAGTGTGAAGAGGTGCCTGATCGGTCATCCTGGGGGCCGGTTCAATGGCCCAGCACCAGTCGCTTAGTTGAGGCCATGTGTCATCAAGTCCCCAACTAAAAAGGATGGAGTCCGTCATCCTCGTTGGACTAAGGTGCTCAATGACTACCACCACATCCGAGACCTGGTGCTGAACTGCCACACTCTGATGGAGGCCAGGATAGCAGTTATTTATAATGAATACATTGTTTTGATTGCAGGTTTAATCGAAAGGAGAACACCCAGGAAGTGACTGTCCTCTCCCAGGGCCTTGCTGCAGAAGACCGCCTCGCTGTGGCCAGGGAAAGGCTGGATGATCCACATCAGGGGCCCGGCCTGAGTTTGTCCTTCCTGCCAGTGCTACAGTTGTGCGGCCCATCACCCCAGCTCCTCCTCTTCCTTCAGTTCCTGTGCCACTGCCCCAGTTTTTGTTATTGAACCCTGTGCCCACGCTGATGGCAGCAGGTGGCCCTTCAGCTGCCCCTCTCCCCAACTCCTGTGTTTCCTGCCGCACCAGAGGCTCCTGCTCCCACTGCCCCAGAGTCTGTGTCCCGCTTCACGCATAGAAACAGACGATGCAGGGCAGAAGAGGAGGCCAGTGGAGCTCACAAAAGAAAACATGTCCGTGAAGCGGCATTTAACGAATGCTCCAAGTGTGGCCAGCCCAAAACTAAGGAGTTCGGCCACAGCCGGTTTGGCCCCAGTGTAGAGGAGTGGCCACCTCCATAATAATAATAATAATCCTGTAAATACTAGACTGTAAATATGTAAACATGTAAACAAATCTTGATCCTTACCTCAGCTGCAGCTAATTGTCAAAATGTAAATACTCTTACCATATTACCTACCTGGTCCTGTACAGCCATTAGTGTAAATAAACCTTTATACTTACCTCAGAAGCTACTGTAACACATGTAAATACTCGTTTACTCGTCATAATCTATGCCAGTAAAGATTGTTTAATACTTGTAAATACAGTTAATGTTCTATTCTATTTCTACATTGTTAGTAGTTTGTAGTTTGTTAATGTCTTGTACTTAGTTGTAGTAAATAAATACTGTTTGTTTACACTTCTATTCATTGTGCTGCTTTTAATTGCATTGGGACTGGAATGTGCGATGTTTACTTCACTGAGGTCAGGGTCAGTGTAAATCACACGAACTTCAGTGCAATCCAAGAACTAAACATATGTAACGTAACTAATGGAATGGATGAAAGAATCTGCTCTGCTACGGGACTATATGACAGATAATGTTGTGGAAGGATGAGGATGTCCTGCTTTAACTCCAGGGCTGTGACATCGCAGCAGCCCTGACCTGCCACAGTGTTTTTAATCTCAGAACCACGACATGCTACAATGTTCTGAGGGTCCTCCTTTCACCATTCAGTGAAAACTCTCCCCGTCATTTATATGTTTGGCCTAATCCTGTCCACGATGAGGCTCATAGTTTACTCTTTAATCACTGCTTTGTCCTCATTTACATAACTTTATATAAAAAGGGCTGGTCCAACTCACTCACCTCTTCATCATTGACTTCCAAATCTGTTTTTTCCACTGTGTTTTAGTCACATTCAGCTGCAAATTGTTTAGTTGAGTGAGTTACAAATATTCTAGGCTACATTTATGTGGATGGATTTCAGATGTTTGAATGTGGAGCTGAAGAGCATTCGCTGTGATCCTAAACCTTTATGTTTTTGTTCCAATAGAATCCGCTGGTTCCTTAAAGAACCTATGCCTCACCAGAGCCGACACCAGAGAGGGGGGCTGAGGGCCGTCCACCCCTCTCTCACTATAGGAGATCACCGGTGCTTATCCCATGACCAGAGAACCAGCTGAAACAAGCAGCTCCTGCTTATCAGCGATGGAACCTGCACTGGATACATCCTCAAAGGTGCGAGCCTTTTGTTTACATGTGTCAGTCAAATCTGACTGAGCTTCACATGGCCCTGGTGTCTATTATATGAAATGATTTTGCCTTACAGCTGTTTGCACCACGGCTCCAGCTGCGAAGCTGTAACGGCCTCAGACAGACGTCCCGGGACGTGTTCTCTTCCTGAGCACTCGTTTAATGGACCACATTCAGCCTAAAGTACGAGCAGATACAATATAAAGTGAGAGAGTCAGTGAAGTTATGTTTGCTCACTTGTAAATATTCCTACGAATGTACTTTGTTGTTCATTCTTAGCTGTTGCAGAGACTCCCTCCACTCCTAGAGCTCCTGCTTTATCCATAGCAGCCACATTACAGCCTCCAAGTGAAGAGACAACTCAAAGTGCATAAGAAACATCCACGTGTTCATTTTGTTCTGTTATAAACTCCAGCGCTGTGCACAAGAGTCATGATATTCACTATACTCCAATTCCAATGATTGAGAATGATTGAGTTTAGGACAGTAGTTCCCAAGGAAACCCATCGTCTCTGTCAGAGCGATGACCATGAGGACGATGGAAGAGGCTGGTCTTAATTTAACATTAAGCTGCTCTGTGTATTGCCTAAGATGAACATATTCTAATCCACAATATTGAGCTGGACGAGCGAGATTACACTAAAGGGACAGTTACTGGTGCGTTGCTCATGGGCCTTTGGGTGTAACTGTGTTGATGAAGAATGTTCAGGCCCGTATAGATTATTTTAGACGCTTAATGTGCTTGTCTGTTTACAGTATAAACTGTATTTTTACTTACTTTTTACTTTTTTTTTTTTTTTTTTTTTTTTAAGCTTTTAGATTTGGGTAAAGCTGAACTGGAGAAAATGTGCTCGGTTGAGACGGGGGTTAATGGGTTAAACTCTGAGCAGCTGAAAGGTTTCTTGCTGTCGTAGCGTTTTTGCGCGTGCCCGGCCCGTGACCCAGTATCCCCATTGCGCGCGCCCGTGATGTCTTGACGCACGTGCGCGCCTCCTCCTCCTCCTCCAGCAGCGTCGGCAGCGCGCGCCTCCGCATCAGTTTGGACCCGCTCGCGCTCCGATCATGAGGTAAGGCCCTTTTTTTTTGTTTATTATTATTATTACGCTCAATCGTTCCCACAAACCTATGGACATTTACCGCCTGTTCACCCATTTCCCGCTGATTTCCCCTCATCCCGGCCCGGTTCTGCTCGGTTCGACCCCGCGTGTCTAATTAGCGCCATAAAGGCTTTGCGCTTTTCCAGCCCTGGCGCGGGTTTAAACGCTGGAATCCGCTCCTTTACGCGTTTAATTCCTCCTTAAATCTCATTACGGCGCGTGAGCCTCGCCCTGGCCGCTGGATGCTGCAGGAGGAGAGGGATGCAGGGAGGGGGCGGGGGGGATGGGCCTCGCTCTCAGCGCTCTCGTCCCAAATGGCGTCGGAGGAAGAAACGCTGAAGAAAAGCGCATGAAAAGGTGAGCTCCGCGGGGGGAAGAGCGGCACAATGGCGGGGCTTTAACGCGGACAAGGGAGCGCCATTCGCGTTTAAACGAGCGGAAAAGGGCCCGGTGCTTCTGCTGCTGCGGGAGAGGGGGGTGAATGTGACTTTGAGATGGGACCAGCCAGGCCTCGACACAGCGGAGATGCGCACCTTTTCAGTCTCGTTGATCGTGACACGTTTGGAGGAAATATTTCACACACGCCTTTGTAAAACACTGGTGCTTTGTTTGTCTGTTTGACGCGCGGTGCGGGCGGCGAACAAGACGTGGCCGCGGCCTCATTGTTGACGTTTTAAGGCGTTTTTTGCTTTGTGCGCGCGCTGTAACTGGATGAATTGCTGCTGTTTGGGTCATGTGTGAAGGATGTGAGGGTGAGTCACTGGGGCTGAAGTGGGTCATGTTTTCGTGGGGAGTGATTGAATTACCAGACAGGGCGAGGTGGAGGAAATGCTGACGGACATTTGTGGGAGTCGATGATGATGATGATGATGATGATGATGGGTTTGTTCTTAGTTCGTCTATTCTGAGGAAATCCAGGACATGTTTATTTATTTCAATAATGAACGACACGGAGAATGGACTGTTCTTATCTGTGCAGGACTTTTCTTACAGGTCTATTTGATTGATTGATTATTTTATTTCGAGCTACACAACACAGGCACAAAAGCCAGAACATTTTTTTAATAAACAACATTCTAGCTCGAAGAGGAGTGGGAAGAAGACAAGCTTATTGACTCCCACCCCTGTTCATAAACTTAAATACTAATGTGGCTTATTGTCTTACTAAACAATTAAGTTGTATTTACAACAAATGCAACAATGCATTACATTAAGTCAACATTCACAGTATGTTACACAAGTGTATAATTTGTTTCCTATACCTATTTTGTTGTGTCCTGTTGTGTCCTTGGGCAAGACACTTCACCCAATGCCTCTGTGTGAGTGGTTGGTGGTGGTCGGAGGGACCGTTGGCGCAGATGTGTGCAGCCTCGCTTCTGTCAGTCTGCCCCAGGGGAAACTGTGGCTACAAAATGTAGCTTACCACCATCAGCATGGAGTGAACGAGCCCCCCTCCCTTTCATGTGTGAAGCGCTTTGGGTGTGACTTGTGTCATATAAAAAGCGCTATACAAATAAGCTTCCATTCCCTTCCCCTATTTTATTACCATGTTGGTATTACTGTTATTCACCATCATCATTACAGCCCATATAGCATTACTCTGTATCACAATGCTTGAATAATACATAATATACTCCACAAGGTACAATAATAACAGACTGATGCTCATGATAACAAGATTATTCTTAATGATTTGTGTTAAAAAGGAGTCGAGGCTCTTCTTTTTTCATTTTCAGATTTATATCTGGATTTGACTGACTTTACAATGTTACATCATTTTGGTCAAAGTTATAAATCAGTTGATGAGACTGAAACTGTTTTCGTCGACTCATTGAACGACATCACAAGCAGAAGCTCTGAGTTTGACTTAAGTAAAAGTACAGACACTGGTCAATATTACTCCAATAAAAGTAAAAGTCGCTATAGGTCACATTTATGAAGTGAAAGTATTGAAGTATTTGCTGTGGAAAATACTTAAAGGAATAGGCCACCATGGTCTTCACGTGTGTCTTCAGTCACGTAAACACAGCACAGACGGCGTTAGCATTTAGCCTCTCTCTCCTCTATAGCTCCAAACGAGGTGAAGATAGAAGCTACCAAACTCTTCCACGTTTTCGCTATTTAAATATGGCTACGTGAAGTGTTACACTATAAAGTATAATTACACAAAATTAAACAATGTGGAATTTCTACGCGGATAAAAAGGGAACTATATTGTAAGGCGTAATAATACCAGGAGTAATTCGACATCCGCACAGTAAAGTGAAGATATCACTGCGCGGATGTCGAATTACTCCTGGTATTATTGCCTGATAGAAGAATCTGAAGTGGTGAAGTTTATTTCGGGGCTGGTCTCATGGCTTCACTTTGCCACCGCTCATGCAGGAGGGCATTGTAAGAGCTAGAAACAAGTTTGAACCAAATCAACAAATGTCACAGTTTGTGCAGGAAAAATCAGCTTTAACATCTTATCTTCATGTTCAATTATTGCTCTGAATTCATGTTTCTCCAAAGATTTATTTGTGAAATGTTCTCACATTTTGAAGTTTTTTTCGGAGGGATTTTTAAATATCTAACTCCCGGCCTGATTTATTGAGTTTTGAATTTCAGGCAGAATCTGAATTTTACAGACGTATCCACTGAAAGAGTCTTTGTAACTAATATGTCACAAAATAAACCCATAAGTCTAATCCTGGCTCCATCTATTCAATGAATGAATGAATATAGTTTTATTATTGTGTCTTGACTTCTTAACTGACCACATTTTCTCCAGTTCGGCTTTACCCAAATCTAAAAGCTTAAAAAAAGCATAAAAATAGCGGCGAAAATGCAACAAAAAAACAATGAAAAACCAACAAAACATGACAAACGGTTTAGTGCTGGTTTGACTCAGGCTGTTACATCATGAATGGACTCTCTGTCCCTCTGTTTCCTGCGGTGCTGCTCGACCTTTAACCGGGTACAGCAGCACCAGAGGGTTCAATAATGTTATGTAAATGTGCAGCACGTCTCCATCGTCTCTGTAAACACGTGTTTAAATAAAGATCGTCTCTGTTAAACACGTGTTTAAATAAAGATCGTCTCTGTTAAACACGTGTTTAAATAAAGATCGTCTCTGTAAACAGTGTTTAAATAAAGATCGTCTCTGTACAACACGTGTTTAAATAAAGATCGTCTCTGTTAACACGTGTTTAAATAAAGATCGTCTCGTAAACGTGTTAAAAAACCGTCTCTGTTAACACGTGTTTAAATAAAGATCGTCTCTGTAAACACGTGTTTAAATAAAGATCGTCTCTGTAAACACGTGTTTAAATAAAGATCGTCTCTGTAAACACGTGTTTAAATAAAGATCGTCTCTGTTAAACACGTGTTTAAATAAAGATCGTCTCTGTAAACACGTGTTTAAATAAAGATCGTCTCTGTAAACACGTGTTTAAATAAAGATCGTCTCTGTTAAACATGTGTTTAATAAAGATCGTCTCTGTAAACATTTTAAATAAAGATCGTCTCTGTAAACACGTGTTTAAATAAAGATCGTCTCTGTTAACACGTGTTTAAATAAAGATCGTCTCTGTAAACACGTGTTTAAATAAAGATCGTCTCTGTACAACACGTGTTTAAATAAAGATCGTCTCTGTAAACACGCGTTTAAATAAAGATCGTCTCTGTAAACACGTGTTTAAATAAAGATCGCTCTGTAAACATGTGTTTAAATAAAGATCGTCTCTGTAAACACGTGTTTAAATAAGATCGTCTCTGTAAACACGTGTTTAAATAAAGATCGTCTCTGTAAACACGTGTTAAATAAAGATCGTCTCTGTAAACACGTGTTTAAATAAAGATCGTCTCTGTACAACAGTGTTTAAATAAAGATCGTCTCTGTAAACACGTGTTTAAATAAAGATCGTCTCTGTACAACACGTGTTTAAATAAGATCGTCTCTGTTAAACACGTGTTTAAATAAAGATCGTCTCTGTTAAACACGTGTTTAAATAAAGATCGTCTCTGTAAACATGTGTTTAAATAAAGTTTATCTAAACAGGGGTGCCCAAAGTGGGGCCCGCCAAAACAATTCTGTTGGCCCGCCATAGAGTGACCTACTTTTGCGCTGTACAGTATAGTTAATACTAACTCTCCCATTCATTCTCAATGGTAAATGTGGATGCAGTACACTTTATGGCCACAATGGTCAAATTGGGGGCGCTGTTTCTCTCCTGTCGCAAAGTTAAGAAAACACTGTTGTGTCTTGGTGTTTATCACAGAGCGTTGAAGCATCAACTTTCCCAGTTTTCCAACTTTTATTGCAAAGTTTGTTGACATCAACAAAGGTCATGTTAAAAATTGATTATAAAAGAATTTATGCTGAACTGACACTTTCAAAATGACGTAATGTGGCATTTTCTTTGAGTCAACAAATTAATGAGGTAAAGTCACTGTAGGTAATGTAGATACAGGTGTTGTTGTTTTTACATATTGCTACAATTGTTGATTTTGTTCTACTAAAACTGGGCTTTTGCCATAGTTGACATTTGTTTTAATATAGCATGTTATTTGCTCATAGTTATAATCAAATGCAAATATATATCAAAAAATAAACTAAAGTAATAGTAGTATTATTTGCAGTTAAATGTGTTTCACACTTGACATCGCCGTGTTTGGCCCGCGACCCACAGGCACTTTTTCATTTTGGCCCTCGGAGACAAAGAGTTTGGGCTCCCCTGATCTAAAAGCACTCACACTGCTTTATGAAAGACACTGACATGTTCCTTTGGCTGTGACTTAAATGATACCAGGCTCTTTCAAACTGTGTCTCTGGAAATTAGGATGTTCTTTGTCCTTTCTTTTCTACAAATGAGGCTGTAAACTCCGGTCGAGAAGCTTTTAGATTTGGGTAAAGCCAAACTGGACAAAATGTGCTCAGTTCTGCCGGTTCTTAAAGGAACAGGCCACTGTTTTTCCATACTGAGATATGTTCTTACCTGAGCTTAGACGAGTTGATGCGTACCTGTCTGGTCTTTACGCGTGCGCTCAGTCACGCAAAAAGACCAAAGACGTTGTTAGCATTTAGCCTCTCCTCCTCTCCTCTATGGGGCCAAACGAGGTGAAGTTAGAAGCGACCGAGCTCTTCCAAGTTTCCCCTATTTAAACACAGTTACATTTACACAAATTAAACATGTGGATTTTCTAAGTGGATAAAAGGGGAACTATATTGTGAGGCGTAATAACACCTTAGGAGCACTTCGACGTCCGCGCAGTAATATTGTTGAAGTGAGGGTCACAAGAGGAATGTGAGACAATATTTTTTACATTTCTGACGTTGGATTTTTGATTGAAAACAGCAGATATTAGTGAAATGAAGCTAAATATCAACATACTGTATCTAAACTATCATTAACCTTTTAACCTCCGCCTTAACCAAGCACATTTTCTCCAGTTCGGCTTTACCCAAATCCAAAAGCTTCTCGACCGGAGCTGACAGCCTATAGGCCAGTGTCACGCCTCATTTGAAACCTAAGACCTACAAAACTGATCATGACTTTTTTGTTGCGGTGTCGCTGTGCTTTTTGTCGCATTTTGTCGTGTTATTGTTGCTTTTCCCACACATTTTTGTCGCTCTTTTGTGGCTTTTCGTTCACTTTTTGTTGTTTTATTTTCATCCTCGTTTACGTCGCCGTGTTGTTAGAGAAGCTTTTAGATTTGGGTAAAGCCGAACAGGAGAAACAGCGCTCGGTTCAGGCGGGGGTTAAGAGGTTAAACCAGATGTTAAAGTGCGTCTGACACATTAGCCACAGGTTTTGCTAAAGCACTGTACCCAGTTTTCTTTAGTTTGACCATTGTTTGTGATGTTTTTAGTTTCACTTCCTGATTGGACACGGACAGGAAGTGACATCATGTTATGTTAATGAGAAATGACTCAAACTGCTGTGGAACATTACCTTAACTATGTCACTTCCTGTCAGCAGCTTAAACGAGTGTGACTTAATAAATGTGATATTCGGTACTAACTGAAACGGTTAAAGCTCAAAGGAGGAGTCGCAGTAGTATTTGTGGTAGTATTTGTGGTAGTATTTGTGGTAGTAGTATTTCCTGCAGTACTCTGTGGTCTTCTCCTGTCTGTTTATACACTATAGCGAGTGCTGAGTCACTGTTGACGCTGCGTTCGATGTGCGTCTGTAAATCTGAGCCTCTCTGATGGACACAGGGCTCAGTGTATTAGGGTCAGGTTTCTCCCGGAGTCCAGTGAACGCCTCACGATTCAGGACAGAGAGAGAGAGAGACAATTCTCCTTCTGTGACAGATTAAAGCAGCGTTTTCTCCGCACAGAAACCCTTCAGGACCATAGGCGTTACTCTGGCCTATAGTCTGTAAGCTTTTAGATTTGAGTAAAGCTGAACTGGAGAAAATGTGCTCGGTTAAGGCGGGAGTTCAGAGGTCTTAATGTCAGAGTAAAAAACAGACCAAATTCTCCTGTGACGTTTTGTGGCTTTGAAACGGAGATTTATCCAGGAAGTGACTCCAACATGTCTGTGTCTCTCCCTGGTCTTTCCCACGCTCATTCATTCACAAATACTGACATGTTTGGTATCCACGTGTAGCAGGAAAGGCTGTGACCGAGATGACGCTGTAATCCAAATATAGTCATTTCCTTTGTGGGAGACAGCAGTGGCTAAAGACGGGAGGAATATACACAGGGTGCATGTGCAGACAAAGACACTAAACTTTAACAACAACTGCACTTTAGCTCCAGAAGACTCTGCACTTTACAGACTCAGACTTGGCTTCAGATTCAGAAAACTTTATTCATTCTGTAATGGCCGTCCTTAGAGTTAATTAAAGTAAAGCCAGTAATACACTAATTGTGAAGTACCGTCTGGCCCGCTTAATCAATGCCGGACCCACCTGTGCTTTATCTCGGCTCCTCTCGTTTGGAGCTCATGCTGAGCCTTTTGGTCGGGCTGCTGGGGAGCGCCGGCTTTCTGCATCACAATGGACACAAAGCCCGCTGCGATTGCCCCTTCACACCTAAGACAATAGGCCAAAGACGTGTCCTGGCTCTAAGGCCAGGTCTGCGTCTTGCTCTAAAGCCATCGTTCCACATAGCGCAAACCGGCCGCGCACGCCACGGTCTACGTGCACGTATCGACACAACCCCACAGACCTTTCTGTTTCCACCACACACGCACATGCATTTGTTGTGGGCGGGGCTGCACAGAGGAGCTGCTGTACAGATCGTCATTAAAATTTAGAGCAGTGTCTCTCCCTTTAGAGCAGTGTCTCTCCCTGGTCTTTCCCACGCTCATTCATTCACAAATACTGACATGTTTGGTATCCACGTGTAGCAGGAAAGGCTGTGACCGAGATGACGCTGTAATCCAAATATAGTCATTTCCTTTGTGGGAGACAGCAGTGGCTAAAGACGGGAGGAATATACACAGGGTGCATGTGCAGACAAAGACACTAAACTTTAACAACATCTGCACTTTAGCTCCAGAAGACTCTGCACTTTACAGACTCAGACTTGGCTTCAGATTCAGAAAACTTTATTCATTCTGTAATGGCCGTCCTTAGAGTTAATTAAAGTAAAGCCAGTAATACACTAATTGTGAAGCACCGTCTGGCCCGCTTAATCAATGCCCGGACCCACCTGTGCTTTATCTCGGCTCCTCTCGTTTGGAGCTCATGCTGAGCCTTTTGGTCGGGCTGCTGGGGAGCGCCGGCTTTCTGCATCACAATGGACACAAAGCCCGCTGCGATTGCCCCTTCACACCTAAGACAATAGGCCAAAGACGTGTCCTGGCTCTAAGGCCAGGTCTGCGTCTTGCTCTAAAGCCATCGTTCCACATAGCGCAAACCGGCCGCGCACGCCACGGTCTACGTGCACGTATCGACACAACCCCACAGACCTTTCTGTTTCCACCACACACGCACATGCATTTGTTGTGGGCGGGGCTGCACAGAGGAGCTGCTGTACAGATCGTCATTAAAATTTAGAGCAGTGATGAGAACAAATGTGGACAAATGCTGCCCTCTGGTGGGAGTTATGGAATCATTCAGAGGAGCCAAGCTGTATTAAAACAGAAAATAAACTACTAAATACAACTATGAAGGTAAGCTACATGCAAATGTTATGCTAACACCAGCTAAAGCTGCGCTAACAGCGGCTAAATGCTATTATCGGCAAAATCCCCTTTTAGCACAGCGGTATGATGTTGTGAAATATTAAATCCGTATGTCCTGCGTGTCAATAGTGAGGGCTGTCCACTCTCTTGTGGCCAATCAGAGGCCAGAGTCTGTTCACGTCACATCAGACACGGGTCAGCGCTTTGGCCACAGCCAGAGGTCGGTCCCAAAACCTATACCTGGTCAGACCGGTTTGGCCCTGGCCTGCATGTGGAAAAGAGCCTTAAATGGCCTGCCTTTACATCTGAAACTGTGGCTCCTCCCACCTTGATGCTGTGACCGCCTTTCATGTGCTTGTCTATATTAACTTGATCAGAGGCGCTGCCCAGCAGAGTTCATCATGGATTTACGTGTATTTCTGTGTCGGCTCTCCGCACGTGTGTTAAATTAAAACTTACACTTTTGATCAGACAAATACTTTCAAGCTTTTTCCTTCATAGTGGTGAGAAATTCCACGACAATCCCTGAAGGAGCATTTTATACAAGTGAAAGTGGGACACGTCATGTGATGCAAAATTCACACTTAGATTAGGATCAGCTCTGAAACGTTTCCTTTGCGATTTTTGGCTCAAAATCCGTCACACAGATGGAAACAGCTCACAAAATATGCTAATCCAGAACGTTAGGACTCAATATTGTACATTCATACGACAAATCTCTATAATTGGGCAAAATAATTGTGTAAAACGGACAAAATAAATGCTGAAAATCATCAAACATGCAGCTGAATGGGCTTTGGAATGAATGTATCGCATAAAAGATCAAGTAATGTAGATTTAATGCCGACAGAATTCCTTTAATAATTCAGAAAACTTTCTATAACCTCGTTTGTCTTTCCCATCGCTCCGTGTGGTCGTCCATCTTGTCTCCGCCGTCACCGATGCTGCAGGATGTGGTTGCCCCGGTAACGAGACGGGACCGGTCTCCTGGGAAACGGGAGGGAGAGAGAGAGGTGCATGATGGGAGATGAAGGGGGAGGGGCTGCAGCGGGAGGTGGCTCTTTGTTTTGACGTGGAGCGAATGCAGTAAGGGGGAAACACAATATAAAGCTAAATTAAAGATGGAACTGTTCCCCTTATAGAGGAATGACGGGAATATGAATCAGACACAACATATGTTTAAATAAAAGACTTTACATTATTGGATAAAACATTATTAATCTGAGAGAGGAGAGACATTCATACTGTACAGCAGTTTTAAAGCGTATATGACACATTAAACACCATTTTTGCTAAACAATGTTAAACTGTTGCCGTGCCGACCATGTTAAGTCAATGGGAAATGAGTCAAACTGCTGGAACTTTACCTTTATCGATGTCACGTCCTGTCAGCAGCTTGAAAATTCAAATAAAATAACTTTTCTGCCCAACATTTCCTCATTAAAATTGCTGCTTCACTGAAACAAAATGATAATTATGCAACTGATGTGATCCTTCTAAATAAGTCATATTTTCAAAAGCGTTCAAACCTGTCATGTGACCTTTAAACACCATAAGCCTCTTGCTCAACCGTTTGGTAGAGTTCAGTCTTTTTAAAGCAGCACTAAGTAACGTGTTTACCTTAATAAATCCTTTCCGTAGTCCCTCTGGGGGTAATACAAGTGTTAATGGGATGATTGGGGGGTCTTTCATCTCCCCCTGGTGTCTCTGGACAGAAACCACAAATGCAACTTTCCTGGAATCATGAAGAAGAAGCTAACAGGCTAACGGGCTAAGCTAACTGTGGGCTAGCTCCACTTAAACAGTATTTACAGCCAAGTTTGAGTGAAAAAAGGATCTCCATTGTGTAATTGGATGAACAATATCCCTCTGTCCCTTTGTCTTTTCTGTCAGCGTAGTATTTACTCTCACGGACAATTAATGAGTAAAAAAACACAACATGCTACGACACCTGCAGTGGCGCTTATGGCCTCTAGGGGCATGAGTTACTTAGTACTGCTTTAAAACTATCGGAAGTCTATCACTACTGTATAGTCTATCAAGAAATGTTTTGGATTATTGATGTTTGTTCCCAAATGTTCGAGAAATGTGTTTCTTACTTGGGGGTAATATTAAAGGGTTAATCTGAGAGTGGAAATTCACTCGTTACAGCAGCTTTTAGGTAAAGCGCTGACAAAGCTAATGAGCAATATAAGAATCAAGGTAGAAATAAAAGCATAAAACATTTAAAAGAATAAAGCAAGGAATGTAAATCAAAATAACACTAAAACATAACCAGATAACCAGATCGAAACCAGACTTTCTGCTGTGGTAAAATCCGTAACCTACATTCTGCTTTGGCACATCTCCCTCATCTCTCTCTGATCGTTTTCCCTCCGCCTCACGTGGATTTCCTCTCTCATCGCTGGTCCGTTTCCACGGCGACCGCTCATCCATCAAAGCCCCGCATTCATTTTTTTTTACCCACAGTGCACCGCTGCGTGTGGACTCAGGGAGGAATAATATAACATGTAGATACATATTTATGGAGGAAAATATATATTTTTCTGAGGTTTTATGTTTTCAGTTATATACATTTGCTCAGAGGGATTTTGGATCTTGTTTAGTTTTTGAATAAGCCGTTTATAAGTGAAAGAACTTTTGGAGTTTTATGGAGCGACTAAAGTGCAGATGTTGTTAAAGTTAGTCTCTTTGTCTGCACATGTGTTTATTTCTCCCGTCTTTAGCCGCTGCTGTCTCCCACAAAGGAAATGACCATATTTGGATTACAGCGTCATCTCGGTCACAGCCTTTCCTGCCACACGTGGATACCAAACATGTCAGTATCTGTGAATGAATAAGCCTGGGAAAGTCCAGGGAGCGACAGACATGTTGGAATCACTTCCTGGATAAATCTCAGAGAATAAACACTGTAAAGGGAGAATTTGGTCTGTTTTTAAGATGTTAAGGAGGAAACTGGCTAAAATCTCAACATTGACAACTGAATAATCGATGTTTTCACCTGCAGCGTGTCGCCTTAGTTGATGAACACAGACCCATGTGGGACCGTCCCTCTGAGCCTCGGTCTGTGACTCTCACACCTGACCCACATCTGTGACTGTAACACATGGTTCAGTCGCTGCACAAGTGGGTTAAAGCCGTTACTCTCAAGTGAGATAATAAGCTGTATATTATGTTAAATGTAGCACTTTTGAATTAGCATTAAAGGTCCTGTTGGGAGTTTGTGTCAAAACTCATTCCTAGCTTTCCTAATGCAAAGGGCTGGGTACTGTTTAACGATACCAGTAGGTTCTACAGGTATCGAAAAAATAAAAGTGCAGGTACTGAAAAACTAAAATATTTTAGAGAAGGAAGTGACTTGGCTCTGCTCAATAAATGGTACAAATTTTAAATAAAGTATTTTATGGAATAAATTAGGGATGCACCGATCCAATACCAGGATCGATATCGGCGCCGATACTGAAAAATACAAATATTCAACACTGAACCGATTTTTGGCTCTCAACGTTTTAAAAACACAACTTTCACCAACTAAATATATAAGTAAATAAGTAAACATTTTGAAGCTAAGAACATGGAGAATTGAGTTAACACCTCCAGTATCGGTATCGGAAGCACAAAAGCTGGATCGGTGCATCTCTAGAATAAATGTTCTGTTTTCTGGTTCTAGATGACAAATATTTTAGTAAAGGCATCAAAAAGTATTGTTCAGGTTTCAGTATCAGAAACCAAGTATTGTTAATTAAAGGTACTGGTACAGCGGTTAGCACTCGTGCGTCACAGCTAGAAGGTCCCAGGTTCGATTCCACCTGGACGGGGCCTTTCTGTGTGGAGTTTGCATGTTCTCCCCGTGTCTGCGTAGGTTTCCTCCGGGTACTCCTGTTTCCCCTACCACTAAAACATGTGCAATAGGTTCCCCTCTAAGGCCAAGACTCCCCTGAAAAAGATTCTTAATCTCAGTGGGACTATCCTGGTTTAATAAAATTATTATTTTATTATGAAAACCAATGATGATAAAGGAAAGGAAATGTTATATTATACGGCTCTTCACAATGCAAGTAGAACGCTCCATTGACTTGAATGGGATTTCCAAAGTTCTACCGGTCATTATTTTCTGATAGAGGACTCTGAAAAAAACGACTGCTGCCAATGGCAACGGAGTTCGTGCTTGTAATATAGGTCTTTCATATCATAGTAGTCCGGTCATGGAAAAAATTAGGAGCCTTCAAAACAACAAGCTGTGTGAAATCTTTTTGAAAATGTGTCTACCTTAATTTTCACCCCAGTTGTGGAATAAAATGTGATTTCTCCTTCAGTACATTGTAGCATTATGTAAGGGATAATGTATACGCTGGTCATTATCGGGAAAATAAGTACCGACAACGAAATTTGCCTAAAGTGTCAGTGAAATGTAGGCTGGTAAAACTACTCCACTGTCGCCAAACAAAGAATCAGGAAACCGTTTTCATTCATATCTTAATGCTTAACAGCAACTGTGCAGAGTTTGTTTTTTTTTACTACAGAATTGCGTAGCAGTGGCTCGCCTGAGGTGAACACATATGAGCGTCTGATTGCAAGTCTTTCAAGCGTCCAAATAGAAGCAACAGCGCGATCCGTGCGTTTGGGTGTGTAGGCAGCATCACATTACTCACCAAATACAGACACCGCTCCTCCGTTGTGTAAAAGCCTCCAACGCAAATATCCCATAATTAATATGCACATTTTTTTAAACATCTGCTCCTTAGTCCCCAGGAGTTCACTTTCACCGCAGCTACAATATCCATCCTGGTAAAGTACTGTGAGAAAGAGAAATCGTCCAATGGGCAAAATAAAGTCCTTGTGTGCACAGATAAAGCCCTTTATTCCACTGTTCCTCAAAATGCTGATGCACGTGTGTCCAGTCAGCGTGCTGGCTGTTCTGTTTACACTTTACAAGCTGTGCAAGTGAAGCTTAGCTTTCAGGAACCAACTTCACAATAATATATATAATAAGGTGCATTTCCAAATATGCAACCGTTTTAATGAATGCAAAGAATGTATAAACATTATAAAGTAAAACAAGCTACACCTGAGCTGAAGAAAACTCCACTAGAAGTGGACAAGTAATGTCTGACTCCACACACACACACAATAACTTACATTTATTAAAGTAAATTACCAATGCATTTTAAGATAAATATAGCAGTTAGAGAATTAACAATGGCGTCCGAGAGGATACATGAAGAATAGGCAGCAGTCTGGATGTCTTGTACAGGAGAAGTTTATTTAACATCAGTATGGGACATGAACTCGAGACATTGCGCTAGTCCTACCATTCAAGTCTGTCTATGCTTCCACAGAAGAGAGATAAATACCCTCTCGAGCGTCATACTGATAAGCAAGCAAATCATTCAGTGGCTGAGAGTCGGCGCCTGAGCCCCACAGTCAAGGCTAAGACAGAGATAGTACAACTTTACAGCTTGACCCAGTATGATACATAGTGATTTAATGTTATCCTCTAACAATAGCTAATCATAAAATCTGATTAAAAAAATAATAGAAAAAAAAGGGAAAAAAACCCCAAACAAATACCTACAAATAAGAGCGAAAGCTACTGTATTTCTGTGTTCCCTTATGCCCCTGTCCCTCGCTCAAAGCGCTCAGACTGCCCTGTGCAAAACGTCGACACAGACACGCGTACCAAACAACTTTTTATATATTATCGTAATAACTTCTGTAAGCTAGCCGCACGATGCTAAGGATCGCCTCGTGCCGTTTCGCACTGACCTGTCCTGCTTTCGTATGTGCATCCTTCTGACATTCTGACAGAGAGACAGCTGCCTCCGAAAGTTAAAAAGGATCGGATGGAAAATAAAGTGACGCAATGATGCTAACGTGGCTAACAGTGTTAGCTGCTCTGTAAACAGCTGTTTCCAAGCGCTGCATCAGGCTCTGAGCCTCGCCACGTCATAAACCAAACAGAAAACTCTTGCGTTATTAATTATAAATGGTCTCAACTTTTCCACCTACATTAGGCACTCAAAGCGCTTTACAGCAAGGATCCTCTCACCCATTTATACACCAATGTACGCAGACACTGGAGCAAGGTGGGTGAAGTGTCTTGCCCAACCCACATTGGGTTAGTGCTTGAGCTGCACAGCAAGAAGGTCCCAGGTTCGATTTCCACCTGAATGGGGCCTTTCTGTGTGGAGTTAACATGTTCTCCCATGTCTGTGTAGGTTTCTCCGGTTTCTCCTACCACTAAAACATGTAAAATAGGCCAGGATGAATGAGAGTGTTTTTGAGACTGTGGGGTAATGAATGGAAATTAGGCCAGTGTTGCGTGTTTACAAGCACGTATCCATGTATGTTCATTAACATGCTCTGTCCCGAATAAATAAACAAAGAAATTGGTCCTCTGACTGCATATATTGGTCAGGCCCTAACATTAATATGAAAATCCTCAGTAGCGCTGTTTGCAGAGCTTCAGCGGCTCACTGTTCTTGTCTTCCATGTCTTAGTGTGCCAATGCGAACTGCCGTATCTGCATCGTAGAAAGACAGTCTATTTCGTAGTTAACAAACACTCCTATCTTCTGGGGAGTGGACCTGACGGGCACAGAGCAGTTGTTTACCTTCGCTGGACAGTTCTCCTCATTGTCCCAGGTCATCAGCCACATCTGCTTAGTGTCATATGACTGCGATGACTTGAATATCCGCCTCCGCGCAGACTCATTGGCCACGCCCACAGCCCACATGATCTTGTTTCTCACCTTAACCTCAAAGTAAACCTGGCCTGAGGAAATCTTTTGTTGGCCCATGACATACGGCCCTGACCAAAACACACCAGGAAGGAGAGAAAAACTCTGCTTGGGCGACGTGTCCATGTGCCTCACTTTCTTCTTGTCTGCAGACACTTCGAGACCACTTTGTGCCGTGTCGGGGTCGAAAGTCACTTCAGCTTCAAAGCGCTTCAGTCGGCTCAGTGTGACCATGAACACCTTCCTGCATTCATCAGCAAACTGCTTGTTCTGCAGCTCATCCACAACTTGGTCCAACATTGCGCTGTATTCTGTCTGGACACTGACCGCGGACCAGTCGTCCACTTTGGGTGTGAGCGAGCCGAACTTCTGCAGCACCAAGAGGTGATCTTCAGAGTGAGACGTCTCCTCCAGCTCGGTTGCCTTCTGCATCAGCTCCAAGATTTCCTTTCTAATCTTCTCGATCAGCTCTGCAGCCTTTTTCTCTGTGTTTCGATGCTTTTCCTCAATGTTATTTTTAAACGTATCCTGACTTCTCTGAACACACTCCATTAAAGCATCGAACACTTTGACTCCATCTTGGATTTCTTTATCTGCTTTGTTCTGACTGAGCTGCACTGAACTTTGGATCTCCTCGATCTTGGCACGTCTCTTTTGGATCATTTCTTTCAGCTGGGCCTCGTTGGTTTCGCGCTGCACTTTCAGAGGGACCGCGTCGTGGCTTTGTGTTGGTCGGAGAAACACTGCAGACAGATGAGCTTTGACTCTGAGCGACAGAACATCTCGAGCGGCGCGTCGTGTTCGGGACAGATCCGCTCGTCCAGGTCGCGGTCGGCCTCGATGAGCTGGTGTCTCTTCAGACGAGGGTTAGTGACGTGCGGCTGCAGGTGGTCGTGACAGTACGAGGCCAAGCAGAGCAGGCAGGACTTCAGGGCCTTGAGTCTGGGCTCGGGACACAGGTCACAGGGAACATCGCCTTCTTCTAAAGCTGGCCTTTTCTGCCCCTGCACTGGGGGTTACTCTTGAACTGAGACACCATCTCAGCCAACACCGTGTTGGTCATCAGCTGTGGTCTCTTCCTGAAGCTCTTCTTACACAAAGGACACTGCAGCCTGAGCTTCCACTGCTGCTCGATGCAGCCTTTGCAGAAGCTGTGTCCACACGGAGTGGAGGCAGGATCAGTGAAGACGTCCAGGCAGATGGAACAGAGGAACTGGTCCTCAGAGACAGCACACAGCTGACAGCCGCCATCAGCACAGTCTGAAAGACAAAACAAGGCACTACAGTGAAATATGAGCCTTAAAGCTGTGGTACCTGATTTTTATCTGCTCAAACATTGGCAGAACTGTTAAAGAAAATTAATAATTTGCACATTTCATGCCGGCAAAGTGAAGCAGGACCAACCAATTTAGATTCTACTTCTATCTTCCAGCGCTCAATAAAGATCTGTTTTTGCTGTGTTTACTACATAATCTGAGGTGGCAAAAATACATTTACAACAACAAAAAGTCAGGTTATGTTGACGTCCAGATAATGCTCTGAATAAGTCGCTAGAGTTTTAACACATTTTTGTTGCAAAATTCATGATTCTGCTCAGATCATGTTTAGTTAATATCTCTTAACACTTAAAGTTATATAATGAGAGAATAATTAATGAGTAAAATGTCTCATGATGCATTTTTTTATGACCCTGTCCGTTAAAATGACGGAGAATAATGATCCCTAGCGATTCCACTGATCTGCACTGCTGTTTTAAGGCCACGACACACGGCAGTGTTTCCCAACCAGGGGTACGGAGATCTCTGGGGGCACTTGAGCGGTTGGAATTATATTACAGATTAAAAAAGAAAGTTCAAGAGTAATTTAGCTTCATTAGAACACAACACGCTATTAAATACTGAAGATTCTTAGTTTAGTTGGTCACTTAATAGTGGCAAAATCCTTAAGCTAAGGGTAGAAGAGACCGGGGCTATTTGTCACGCGGGGTAATTTGTCAATGTGCTTTTTATAGCCACACTAGAGGGCGCTGTACACTGGTATTGGTATTCCTCTTCACTTCCAAAAATATTTTTTTCATTTGGACTGAAGACCTGAGGACAGGACACATTTGAGTGTTATTTATGGTTTCTCCCAATCTTTAATGTTTTGGCTATTTGTGTAGTGTGAGCGTTCCTTTTGTTAAAGCCTTAAACGAACAGGCCACTGTTTTTCCATACTGAGATATGTTCTTATCTGCTTAGACAAGTTGATGCGTACCTGTCTGGTTTTTGTGCGTGTGTGGCTGATGTCGTTATGACTCTAATATGGAGAGACTCCGGTTGTAGTTGGGATGAGCAACGCTCCAGGCCCATTTATTTGGAAACAAAAGAGTTGGCGTTAGCCCAATACACAGTGTCGACCCAACGTGGTCTACGGACATAAAAGGAACAGAAACACGTAAGTACATAATAATGACAGATATGACGATAAAACAATAAATGAACATAAAGGACATATTAAAACCTAATTTAAGTGAGCTTTAATGGGGCGATGGCAACCGATATAAAAATACACTTACCTCCTTCTCAGTACCAGAATCATAGAGGAGGAGGAAGAGGAGGAGTCGGCTATATATACTCCCCAAACCGGACATACCAGACGTTGGACGGACAATCAAAATAAAATACAATAAACACAGACTAACGCACACTCTGCCAGGTACACAAAACACCGTAATAAAATAATAAATAGGGACAAAATAAACATGGTCCCCGATATCAAATTACCCCGCGTGCAGTCCCACGCTGCGCCACACGGTGGCGCTCTAACCCAATTTACCAGAATTTAATATGGCCATAACAACCCTGTTACACGTGTGCTCAGTCACGCAAAACGACCAAAGATGTTGTTAGCATTTAGCCTCTCTCAGTATATTCCTATAGCTCCAAACAGGGTGTAGTTAGTAGCGACTAAGCTCTTCCATGAGCACAAAGACCAGACAGGTACGTATCAACTCGCTCAGGTAAGAACAGATCACAGAATGGAAAAACGTTGGCTTCTTCCTTTAAACAAAAGACACTGATCTGAAAGACAGAGATGTGAGCTTTGGTTTAAGCCGTTTTAGAGCTAACATGCTAAAGCCTTTTGTTAGCATGGTTGGTTAAGTGGCCACTCGGGGCTATTTGTCAGAAAACCTGGGGGACATTTTTTTCTTTTGTGTCTGATATGTTTTTATGATCATTTTATTTTAACATTATATTTAATAGTCATATGTTAGCCTGTATGGGTCATTTTAGTGAATTTGTACATTTTACACCTCAGAGCAGTTAGAACAAATGAGTGTTATGAACAGATCTGGCATTGCTTTGCGACTGTTTTAAAACATATTTGGTTCTTTATCTCAAAAATCGAAGTTACAAAGGTTTATAAAATTTCAAGTTAACATAAAAGACGCATTAAAAACAATAGTGACAACCAACCCCACACATTGTGATAACTTGCCCCGTGCATGGGGCATATCGTCACAGTCGATTTTGTTGTGTTTGATGGTTAATAACTATCACAATATGATAGAAAAGCGAGAGCGAGGTTGACTTCAAGTCAAGGGTTCAAGCTTTCACTTAATACAGGTCTCACTCTTGTGGGAGTTTCTGATGATGAGCTGTAGTCTCTAGAAAAAAAGTGTGACAAATAGCCCCGGTCTCCCGAACTGGCCACTGGCACACGGGATACTCACTTCGAACAGGGCACGCATGAAAAAGAGGGTCTCAACCTTCCCTATCTAAATGTAAATAAACATAAATGAGATGAGATGAGAGTGCATTATCCAAAGGCATGATGTGCCTGCACTGATGCAGAGTAAACCCACCCACACATAGGAGGAACACACAAACTCAGAAAAAGACCCACGCCGTCTGGGAATCAAACCCAGAACCTTCTTGCTGTGAGGCAACAACCGCTCAGCCGTCGCGAGAATGTTATTGTCATAATTCATACATCAAAAACGAAAGAACAGTTACTGCCAGCCAAGTTCCTGCACATGTTTCCCTCTGCGTGTGGATCAGGGCTGTGCGATATGACGATATTAGACCGTCTTAGATCTCCAGAGCTGACGATCTGTCATTTTTGTGGGATCGTTTTATCACGGTTCTAAGCACTTCTGCACAGTTGACTCTTTTCACCGTCAGTGAAGTAAACCCAAGCCGCACTTTCTGCTACGCAATGTCGGACGTTAATGCGAGCGTTTGGCAGCGAGCCGCTCCTCTACAGTCACATACACGACCAGGCTCCTCAATCTGGAGCTTTAAACCCAGCGTCTCTATTTCAGAGGTATTTATGTCAGAGTCTTTCCCCCGTAACGCCGCTGCTCTGCTCAGCGTGTGTTTATTTATTTACCTGGCGACACGTGTGTGAAGAAGCGAGTGTGTCCTTCGTCCTTACAGTTCTGTCAGGCGCCGCATCCTTCTCATTTGTTTACTTGAAATCCTGTGTTCACAAATGCAACGTTTATCCATGTCTTTGAAAATATAAGACTTGTCCAACTTTGGTGAATTACTTGGTCAAGTAATAACTTATGGTAACTATCTGCTTCCTGTTTGCCTTTTACACAATAAAAGACACAGTATGTTGTCGCTTTAGTAAGACTCTTATTGTGAAAGGGTCAAACAGCGACAGACACAAACAACAAGCCTTTACCAAACTTAGTGTTACTATTTACTTTTATTGTCTGGAGTTTTATTGTGTTTTAATGTATAGAGTTAGTTTGCTGTAGTTCTAAGTCTAGTCTAAGTTCTAAGTCTATTTTTGCTTTGTTGATTATCACAAAGTTGAATAAATTAGTTTATTCCTTCAATCTTTCTCTTCAGTGTGTAATTTAAGTTATTTTAGTTACTATAAAATAATCGTGATAAAATCGAAATCGGGAGTTTATAATTCAGAAATCGTGATATTCTATTTTTGTCATATCGCCCACCCCTAGTGTGGATGGTTTATTTCTACATCCCTCCAGATCTTTGATTATGCACGATAATTTACAGTAAATCATTTATTGTTTACATTTGACAGAAAACACAGAGGCCGAGGCGTGTGACCAATGGCCCCTGGCTGCTCTGCTTTATGACCGCAACACTGGAGGCCGCCATTGCTCCTCCATTGCTGTAGTACCTCCATATCATCGCTAGTCTCTCATTAAAAAGCATTGGACTTTAGACACGTTAAAAACAACTTTAACACTTTCTATGGCTACATATTCCTCCTGAGATAACGCCGGGTTAGTCACAATTAAAGAAACCAGGCTGGTTTTCGAAATATTTTTTTTTTAAATCTCGTACTTAATGAGGGTTGGACTGTTAGCATTGGAGCTGCGCGAGCTACACGTCACGCAAGGGCCGAGTTTACAGTGAAGATCCCGCCCTTATGCCCTTATTAGGAACATGCTTCGTCAGAGCTGAGGAGGAGAAGTCTGTAAATCCGCCATGATTTCCCCCTCATTGTGGTCATTGTGGTAAACGGGGAGGAGTGAGGAGGAGCTGTCTATTCTTTTTAACGGTCTATGCATGTGACGCAGTTACAACAGAAAACTGAATAAAGTTGAAAGACTTTGATGCCCCTCCACAGACTGTAATAGTTTTATCTCAGATTCAAAAACAAAGTCACAGCTGTACTCACTGTATTGGCGCGAGTGGACGTGAGATGAGGGTCGTTGTCTGTTGTTGCGTATCTGAAGGAGCTCACAGTCCTGTGTTTCGATTCTTGTGAAATGCATCTGCTGTCGCTCCTCCTGCTCTGAACCATTTCCTGTTTTTCTCTTTCTGGTTCAGCTCAGTTCAGTGTATTTGAGACTTTCTCTGCTCTACAAACATGCGACTGTTACTTAAAGTGCTTGTGACAGGTTTTAATCATTTCATGACTTAGCTGCAAATAAATATGTCATTCACAACAGATAAATAACAATAATAGTTTTATTTCAGTTAAGCAGAAGAGAAGTTATTTTCATTAAAATGTCAAGTTATGACTCATTTCCCACTGACATAAAATGGTCGGCACGGCAACAGTTTGTTGACCTCTGTCTATGTCACTTCCTGTCAGTGTCCAATAAGGAAGTGAAACTAGAAACATCACAAAAAATGTCAAACAAAAGCTGGGTAACATTTTTACAAAAATCTTAAGTATAATTGCATTATGTGCTTTATTTGTCATTGTACAATTGTATGTTGAAATAGCGTTCAGGTGTTGGGTTAGTCCTGAGGTCGGGGAAACAGGAGTACTGCCTTCTGATCCTCTGAAACGATGCAGCGCCTCCTGGGTTTGTCCGTTTCAGAGCGTGGTGTCCTGCACTGGTCAGCTCCTCCGTCCTCTTCCTCCTGCGCAGCTCCCTCCGCTCCCGCTACCTCTATGTTAACTATGTTTTAGCAGAAATGTGTCAAAAGCACTTTAAGCACAACAATAGCCATTGATTTGCGTCTTTATTTTTATCTTTAAACTATTAATAATCCCAATCCAGTCCATTTAATGTAGTTAATTTCATCCACCTTATTCCTCTGCACCATGAGCCTTTGCGTGAAGGATTTCTTTTATTTTTAGACTTTGTCCCCAGGGTGAAATTCTTTTTCATGTACACAGTGCATGTTTGACAAAGAACAGACAAAACACCAGAGAGCAAACAGTATGAAGTACAGTGACCCGGACCGCTGTTTGTTTGCATGGAGACCGTTCGCTCTGATCCACGAGCTGTCACAGCTGAAACCAAACTACAAGCGTCGATTAGCTGCTCACTCTAGAATAAACATTATTGTTCTGTTTTCTGGTTCTAGACGGCAAATATTTAAGTAAAGGCATCGAATAAAAGTATTGTTCAGGTATCGGTATCAAAAAACAAGTATCGTTAAAGCACCGAAATCAGAAAAAGTGTAATGGTACTGAGCCCTACGAATGAATTCTAAAATCACAATTCTTCACATCTGACACGGTCACGTGATTAACCACAGCTGCCTGTTCTGATGAAAAGACTTTACACAAAGAACTTGTTATAATATAATAAAATATAATGAAGGAGAGTCAGTTATTCCAAAACTAGGGGGAAAAATAAGGTACACACATTTTCAAAATGTGTGTAATCTGTAATACTATGAACTTGTGAAATACCACATCATTGTAGCTATTGTTCCTATAGACAGACCTTAATGTTAGTTTTTCGTACCTGACGGTTTCGGCCACAGTTGTAGCCGAAACCGTCAGGTACGAAAAACTAACATTAAGGTCTGTCTATAGGAACAATAGCTACAATATTAATTTGAAGACCTAATGAACCTAATCGGACTATACCACATCATTGCTGATATAAATCAATTGTCACTAACTCTATCAACCAAGTCTATTTAATCTGTATTAAAGGAACTTGAGATAAATTACAAGCATTAAAAAAGCTGTTATGGCCCGGTATGGGCTGGTCATTACAAAAAAAATAGAATTGGGGCAGGCGAGATGTGGACCCGTTGTAGGGTCCCCCTCTCAACAGGCTTGTCTTTTAAAGCACCACTAAGTATAGGATTATAAAGCGGTTCACAACATCAACTAGTTAGGGCAGCAGGGTGGGGGCTCGCTGGTGGGGGGGCTACCGCCCTCTACCAGCTTGCCACATAATACCCTGGCTTTTTAACGCACCTCACAAATAGGGAAAACAATCAAAAACCACTGACAGAACAATCTTAATCAACGTTATTACAGTGGAAGCAGGTCTGACAGAAATGAGAAATGATCAATTTGAAGATGATATTTTTGAGAATGCTATTATTGTCATTGTTATTATGGTGACGATAATATATGTATAATATATATGTGCGCTAGTAATGTATGTGTATGTATATATGTATATATGTCTAGTAAAAAAATCTCAAAAAGGGCTCCGTTAACACTTTTGTGGTTCCGGAATGTTAGGGGTTGGCAACCTTGTTTTTATGTTAATATAAGATGGGAACATATTTCATGAATATGCCAAGAGAATGTTTACCAAAAAGTCGCACCTTCAGCCATGCACTATCTGTCAGATAAAATGAAATATCTGCAATATTAAACAAGATTTTCTCATGAAATTTGCACAGTATGTGTAGTTTGACATGATGTCACGTCACAGGAAATCTTTGCTTTATAGGTTTAAAAATAAACAAATGATGTCAGTTTATTCATAGTGGAAACAAGATGGCCGCCGTAACTGAACTGGCTGATACTCAGTTCAATTGTTGTATCTTCATAATTATACCAGATTTTCTGAAATAATTGCCACTGTATATAGACTACAACCTGATGCAGTGTGCCACATTTCATCTTCATCGGTTAATGCATAAATAAATTACATGAAATTTAATCAGTGAGTGTTAACCGAAATGGCTCATTTTCACACATGTACTGTTGTCACATAAAATGAAATATCTTCAATATAAAATAAGATTTTCTCATGAAATTGGCATAGTATGTGTGGTTTGATGTGATACTATCAATTCTCAGGAAATTTTGGCCTTATAGGTTTGAAAATAAACAAAATATATGAGTTTCATTGATTGAAGAAACAAGATGGCCGCCGTAACTGAAATGACTGGTATTCAGTGAAATTGTAATATCTTCAAAATTGTACCAGATTTCTGAAAGAAATCTCACAGTATATAGAGTTAATGTTTGAATGTGTTAGTTTGAGGCCGTTTCTGAAGGTGGTCGATCGGCCATTGGCACAATATCACCAATAATCTGCCTCTGACCAGTTGTAGCTGTGGCAAAATAGTGAGTCAAATGATCACACATCACACACTACAGGTTTATGCATAAACACAGTGTAAGAATTTGATCTGAACAATGGGTACTCTAAGTAAAAATATAAAATACAGATGTCTGGAGTAGGGGCAAAACTACAGAAAATGTTTCGACAGGTCGAAATCAAAGTTTATTTCTAGCCAATTAACACCTGGAGACAGAGATCAGTCCATCATAAAACAGGATCCCAGTCACAGGCAGAACAATGTAGTGCACTCAACTCAATCTAAGGAAGAGTGCAGTGAGCAATGCATGGGAAAACAAAGTAGCCTCTGTTCCAAAGGAGGTACCAACACCGTAGGGGGCAGCAGTGGCCCACCGTCAAGTGTTCACCCCCATCATAAAGCCACAAATACCACAAATACTGTGCACATTGTGTGGTTTCATCATTGAAAACTCAACCGTTTGACCATTCTCCAAAAATGTGATATATATATATATATAAATAATTAAAATAACACAATGCCAGTGCAACTGCTGTAACAAAGCAAAATGCAGAAGCAAATCATGTGAGATGCACAGGTGGATATGGACGCCATGGGAGTATTCATCAGAACACCCTAAAAGCTGATGATACTTGGGACTAGAAATAAGTTCTATATTTCATGTATTAAGAATAATCCTTTAATGCATTCTGTATTTTATATTTTTACTTAGAGTACCCATTGTTCAGATCAAATTCTTACACTGTGTTTATGCATAAACCTGTCGTGTGTGATCATTTGACTCTATATTTCGACCACATTCAGAAACAGCCTAAAACTAACACATTCAAACATCAGTATCACCGAAACAATGTTGGCGAGGAATGTTGGTCACAGAGTGTGAATATTTCTGAGGGCAAAGCTTCTATGTGCTGAATTCTCTTTTATAGTATAATTAGACTCAAATTTAAGTTCATGTAATTTCTTTATACATTAATGTATGAAGATTAAATTTGTACACACCTTTAGGTTGATTAACTCTATATACTGTGAGATTTCTTTCAGAAAATCTGGTACAATTTTGAAGATATTACAATTTCACTGAACACCAGTCATTTCAGTTATGGCGGCCATCTTGTTTCTTCAATCAATGAAACTCACATATGTTGTTTATTTTCAAACCTATAAGGCCAAAATTTCCTGCGAATTGATAGTATCACATCAAACCACACATACTACGCCAATTTCATGAGAAAATCTTATTTTATATTGAAGATATTTCATTTTATGTGACAACAGTACATGTGTGAAAATTAGCCATTTCAGTTAACACTCACAAATTAAATGTCATGTAATTTATTTATGCATTAACAAATGAAGATGAAATGTGGCACACTGCATGAGGTTGATATAGTCTATATACAGTGTCAATTATTTCAGAAAATCTGGTATAATTATGAAGATACAACAATTGAACTGAGTATCAGCCAGTTCAGTTATGGCGGCAATCTTGTTTCCACTATGAATAAACTGACATCATTTGTTTATTTTTAAACCTATAAAGCAAAGATTTCCTGTGACGTGACATCATGTCAAACTACACATACAGTGCAAATTTCATGAGAAAATCTTGTTTAATATTGCAGATATTTAATTTTATCTGACAGATAGTGCATGACTGAAGGTGCGACTTTTTGGTAAACATTCTCTTCTTATTTCTTCAATAAAAAACGAACGCGATACGCGAGTGGCATATTCATGAAATATGTTCCCAACATCTTATATTAACATAAAAACAAGGTTGCCAACCCCTAACATTCCAGAACCACAAAAGTTACAATTTCAGATTTTCATACTAGACTAGTATACATATGTCTGTATGTGTATATATTTATATCTAAAACACTATGACTATTTAAACAATAAGTAAATCAATAGAATGGTAATATAAGCAAAAAATAAGAGAAAATTATAAAACTAAATACCGTAAATCCTCTAATATAGGCCTTTATTACTCAAGCGCATGGAGGACCAGGCCTTTATTGGAACCAGGCCAAAATTACAGGCCTTTATTTCTATTTGAGCAAAACGGACGACCAGTAGAATGAAGAAAAACGAGATTTTGTCCATTTGAACCTAAAATATTAGGTTCATTTATAAATTAACATTGCAAACACTCTCCAGCGGCTGGAACATTGACGCTTTTTATTTTGTAGGGACAACAGGAAGCGTTTCGCTGCTGTTAGTGGAACATTGACATCAATGTCACTGCAGGTTTCTCTTTCTTTTCTTTTTTTTTTTTTTACCGCGGACCGGATTATTTGTTGTTATCTGGTGTAAAGGCGAGTTTAGACGGAGCGTTTGTCATTGTGATCGATCATGAGACAGACCTGAGAGAAGACGAGACGCTCGCGCCGATCGGAGGAGTTACTTTGAGGCGTGGGACTGACCTGCACACAGAGAGTCGCTGGATGTGCTTTGAGGACGCGATGGTGACTTTATTTGTTGCTTGCCCTGTTTCCAAAAATACTCACAGAAGGTTGAAAAGTGGCTAAATCTGTCTCAAAGTTACGCTTGGATCAGCTCCACTCTGCAGCGTTCCCTCTCTCGGCCTGGGTTCCCGTTCGTTTACTTCCTGCACGTGAGTTATCGTTTACACCAGTATGAGACAAATTCCAAACATGGGAAATATTTCTACTGCCATAGTTTCTAATAATAGCCCCGGCCTGTTTTAGAGACCGGCTTTTATTTGCCTCCGAAGGCTACGAACCCGGCCACTGTTAGAGACCCGGCCGCTAATGGAATACAGGCCAGTATTAGAGGATTTACGGTAAATACACAATCACAAACTTTCTATTTGTATTGTATTGTATTTGAAATTGGGGTAGGCACTTATAAGGTTTCTTGCTTCTGCCTACTCCTTATATATATATTTTTTTTCTGATAATGTAAATGAAATGATGTAACTATTGTAAATAATAACGCACTGCAAATAATAGCTCAAATAAAAATAAAATAAAAAAAGATTTCACACAGGTTCTAATGCTCCTCTTTCCAAAAACAACAGCACGTCTGTAACAGTTTTTGTTCTGGAGATATTTGTCAAAGTCTTGGACACGTTAATATCGCCCATAGTCGTCTTCTGACTGCATATATATCAGTCGGGCCCTACAGTTTAAATGAAAATCCTCCGAAGCCCTATGGGCAGAGCTTCAGCGGCTCACCGTTCTTGCCTTTCATACTTTCTCCAGGGCTAAAGATGGCCCGTATGTCTCCGCTGAACCCGCAGTTTTCTGCTGAATCAATGAAATCTGCCGTATCTGCGTCGTAGAAAGAGATGCGCCGGCGGTCATAATCCACAAACACTCCTATGTTCTGGGGCGTGGACCTGACGGGCACAGAGAAGCCGTCTACCTTTGCTGGACAGTTCTCCTCATTGTCCCAGGTCATCAGCCACATCTGCGAAGTGTCATATGACTGGAATAGCTGCGTCCGCGCAGACTCGTTGGCCACGCCCACAGCCCACATGATCTTGTTTCTCACCGTAACCTCAAAGTAAACCTGGCCCGAGGAGATCTTTTGTTGGCCCATGACATACGGCACTGACCGAAACCGATCAGGAAAGAGAGAAAAACTCTGCTTGGACGACGTGTGCCTCACTTCCTTCTTGTCTGCAGACACTTCGAGACAACTTTGTGCCGTGTCGGGGTCGAAAGTCACTTCAGCTTCAAAGCGCTTCAGTCGGCTCAGTGTGACCATGAACACCTTCCTGCATTCATCAGCAAACTGCTTGTTCTGCAGCTCATCCACAGCTTGGACCAACATTGCGCTGTATTCTGTCTGGACACTGACCGCGGACCAGTCGTCCACTTTGGGTGTGAGTGAGCCAAACTTCTGCAGCACCAGGAGGTGATCTTCAGAGTGAGACGCCTCCTCCAGCTCTGCTGCCTTCTGCATCAGCTCCAAGATTTCCTTTCTAATCTTCTCGATCAGCTCTGCAGCCTTTTCTCTGTGTTTCGATGCTTTCCTCAATGTTTCTTTAAACGTATCCTGACTTCTCTGAACACACTCCATTAAAGCATCGAACACTTTGACTCCATCTTGGATTTCTTTATCTGCTTTGTTCTGACTGAGCTGCACTGAACTTTGGATCTCCTCGATCTTGGCACGTCTCTTTTGGATCATTTCTTTCAGCTGGGCCTCGTTAGCTTCGCGCTGCACTTTCAGAGGGACCGCGTCGTGGGCTTTGTGTTGTTCGGAGAAACACTGCAGACAGATGAGCTTTGACTCTGAGCGACTGAACATCTCGAGCGGCGCGTCGTGTTCGGGACAGATCCGCTCGATGAGCTGGTGTCTCTTCAGACGAGGGTTAGTGACGTGCGGCTGCAGGTGGTCGTGACAGTACGAGGCCAAGCAGAGCAGGCAGGACTTCAGGGCCTTGAGTCTGGGCTCGGGACACAGGTCACAGGGAACATCGCCTTCCTCTAAAGCTGGAGAGAATATGAGTATTAAGTACAAAGAAGTTATTTTACAAACCGTCATCTGCACTTCTTTAGTACTGGTTGTTTCTTCTTCCACCACAAAGGCTTTGTCAAACAAAAACAAAACTGTCTTTGACAAAGCCTTCAAGATGAAACATTTAAAAACGAGTTAAAAATGATCTGAAATGGAAAACTCCTGACTCCAGGAAGACTAAGCCCTTTCACAAATGTGATCAAGTACAAACTTGAATTTTGTTTTTATCTCAACATGAAGCTTTTGTCACAGTAAGATAAACTGTGGGTCCATTGGCGCAGATGTGCAGCCGCGCTTCTGTCAGTCTGTCCCAAACGGCCTGTTTACCACCACAATGTAAGGAGTGACTCGAAAGTGTCTCATGTAAAGCGCTTTGTGACCATGTCTGTCAAAGGTGCTATACAGAAAAATCCTTCCTTCTTTTCCTTTTGTGTCTGTAACTTGTAACAGACTGATGCTGTTTTGTAACACCTAAACAACAGGACTCGGTCTCAGCCCAAACCCTACAGAACTACCTCTGTTGCAGCCCGTTAGACCCCGCTCACAGTGCACTCAGACCGGGGACAGACAGTCTTGGACCCGGGCTCAGAACACAGCGGCACGGGGAGACAGTAATGCACATACATTCTCATACACATGAGAGGAAAGGCCGACATTGCGCAGGTTAACATGCGGTCTCCGCGGGCCGCCGTACACGCATTCATTGTACACAGCCACGACTTATTATCTTTACAGCGGGTTTTGACATAAATATGCGTCGGATTTTCACAAAACAAGCAGCGTTCTGCAGCTTGTGATCCAGAGAACGCTTCCATGTTGCGCAATGTCTCCTATTATTCACATATGTGTGTCTCTGTGTGAGTTTGCCTTACGTCTGCACGCTTCCCCTCTCATGCTCTAGTCTGTACGCGCCAGTCTCGTTCATTTTGGAAGGAATTAAAGTCCGCGGGGAAAAGAAAGCACTTTACGAACGCGCACCACATCACAAGAGAAAAGAACCAAGAAAAATGACACAGAGGGCTGAAGGAGCACAGAACAGGCTGGCGCTATACCCCGGGCTATAGGCCCGGGGCTGAGAGAGAGGCGGCTGGGAGGACGGAGCGTCAGCTAGGGATGCGCTGACTACATTTATGGAGTAGTTTAAGTGTGTAGAGATCTTGATTTTGTGTAAATAGCAGGTTAATTCCTCATGCCTACATGACTATGCATGACCAATGCTAACGCACCACGTTAGCTAACAGCACAATAGCCCCATCAAACAACCATTAACACAGCAGCGATTAAAAAAACAAACTTTCACTCACCCGTCTGAAGTAACCTTTGCGTGCCTTCTGCTCAGCAAACTCGTGGTAAATCCATTTTCCAGCGTAAATAGATTCTGAGAGCCACATAGCATTGCGTTGCATAGTCATGAAGCCACACAGACAAAGTCACGCCCCTACTGCAAGCTCCGAAACTAGTCGGTTTGAACATAAAAGTTTACGCTTTTAAATATACCAATACGGGTAGCTTAAACATGGAGAGGCTTCAACTAAACGATTCTGCAAAAAGTGAATATCACCAATTTTCAAAAAAATACTTTTTTCTCGAGACACGGGCTGCCAACTTGTGTCCCTGGTTCCCACGACGGGACACATATATTAAGTGTATTCGCACATTGGAATTAGGTCCAAATGTAGAGTAATATAAAAATAAATGTAAGCTATATTGCCTATAAATACAATATACAGTAGCCTCTAACTTGCTTTTAAAGTACCATAAAGCGATGTGACGTGACAGTTGTGTACGTAGCATTAGAAGGACAGTTCTACAGTGAATGTATCTGATTTCCACCCACCTGTGGTCGGGCGCTTCACACCAGCAGCCTGGCCTGCACTGGGGGGTTTCTCTTGAACTGAGACACCATCTCAGCCAGCACCGTGTTGGTCATCATGTGTGGTCTACTCCTGAAGCTCTGGTCACACACAGGACACTGCAGCCTGAGCTTCCACTGCTGCTCGATGCAGCCTTTGCAGAAGCTGTGTCCACACGGAGTGGAGACAGGATCGGTGAAGACGTCCAGGCAGATGGGACAGCGGAACTGGTCCTCAGACAGCACACAGCTGACAGCCGCCATCAGCACAGTCTGAGAGGCAGAAACAAGGCACTTCAATGTCTGTATTCACATCTCTATGAACGTTAAAGGAGCGATATCCAGGCGGGGCTCCATGGGGGTGGGGTCATATTTTAAAAAGCAGTTTTTATGCCCCATTTAAACTAGAGGTGTCCATTAACCGGTTAACCGTTAAAAATTGTGTAACCAAGTAAAAGCATTTTGCTCGGGTAACTGGCGTGTATAATTTGCCGTGCCATTGAAAATACTTGTAATACATTTTTGCACCACCAGAGACCGCCAGAGCGCTCACAAACATTTGTTCACGAGAAGCCGTCATCATGGCTAGCTAGTTTAACTTTTCAATATGAAGCGGGCCATAAACAGCACAGCGTGGGAGAAACGCTTTACAACCCAGAATGACGGATCAAAATGCAAGTATCGCATTGCAGTGCTTAGATATACTTCAACTTCAACAGCCGACACCCGGGCATCACTTAGGAGGTAGCTAGGTAAGCTAAAGGCAGGGTTGTTGTTGTATGCATGAATGACTGTTTCTTTGCACAATGTTTCAAAAAAAGCGGCTAAATTACTGCAGGTAAAATAAATAAAAATACTGTAGGGCCACGTGAACGCAAGTCAGTGACCTACTTTGACTGCTCTGTCATTACCACTGTGTTTTATTTCTATAAATTAATTTCATTTTAAATGTGTTCCAGCCATTTAATAAAAGGTGTTAACGGTGAAAAAACCCCTTTCGCGTCTGTCAGTATAACGTAACAGAGATTTAAAAAAAAATTTTTATTATTATTTATTGGTTTATTTGGTAGGGACAGTGCAAGTTAATGAACAAGCCACACCGGATTGTAGCCTTGGGTTAATTTCCATCCGTCCCCCATGTGCACTCTCAAACACACTCTAATACATCCTGACCTACACAGTCTAATGGTTAACCGAGTATTAACCGCTAAGGGCCTCGGTTAACGGTTAATGAATAACTTGAAAACGTGCAGCCCTAATTTAAACCCCAAATTCTTTGGCAAAACTGCTGTAAAAGGCAAAAAAGTTGATTTGTGATTATAATTTAATATAGCATAAAGGCCAGTGTCACGCCTCATTTGAAAGCTAAGACCTACACGGATCGTAACCTTTTTGTCGCGTTGTCATTGCTTTTTTGTCACATTTTGGAAGTGGTTTTGTCGCATTTCCATAGATTTTGTGTGTGTGTGTGTGTGTGTGTTGTGGTCACCTTTTGTTGCTCTTTCTTGTTGATTTTTTTTGTTGTTGTGCTTTTTCATCACTCTTTTGTCGCTCGTTTGCCGCGTTTTTGTCGCTATTTCATCAAACCTTAGTCGCCTGTTTTGTCGCTCGTTTGCACTTTTTTGCTTTTAGATTTGGGTAAAGCCAAACTGGAGGAAAAGCGCTCGGTTAAGGCGGGGGTAAGAGGTTAATCTTACAATGTTGTCAGCAGGGAAACAATTCAAGCAGAAAAACGTTTATAATTTATAATTGGAACTTTTGACAGAAATGGCTCCTGAAATCAGGCATTTTAGTTTGCAAGTTGCAACAATCGCAAAAATCAAGCGCGAAACAGATCCTGGTGGGAGGGAGTCTATGGAGGGAGTAGACTGATATTTCTTCATCAGTGATTTTTTTCCCGTTTTCCCCAAACATGCCCGATCTCTCGCGCGCCTGAACCGCACTCAGCACCAGGTCTATGGCGTCAGCGTCTCCTCCTCCGCGCGGGGAAATAAACAAGTATGCACGTGTTTGTAAAAGAGCTTAAATGTCTAACTACAAAGACACCGCTGCACTCACCAGATCAGCGCGCGCGGAGGAACTGCTTCGATGTTGCCCTGTTTCATTCTTCCTGTTGGTTTTTTTTGTATTTTTTTCTGTGGAGTTTAATGCGCACTACCGCCACCTACTGGTTATACAATGTTCAAGAGTTCAAAATAGTGACGGAGAAAAAAAGTCTATTAGGCTGGACGAAACAGATATTTAACCTCTTAACCCCACCTGAACCGAGCACATTATCACCAGTTTGGCTTTACCCAAATCTAAAACGTTTTGAAAAACAAGCGACAAAACGAGACGTAAGTGATGAAAATGCAACAAAAATTAACAAAAATGCAATGAACAAAATGACAAAAATTGACAAAAAATTGACAAAAAATTGACAACAATGCGACAAAAAAGTGACAAAAAAGTGACAAAAAAGTGACAAATTGACAAAATGCGACAAAAAGTGACAAAAAATTGACAAAAATTGACAAAAAATCGACAAAAATGCGACAAAAAAGTGACAAAAAATTGACAAAAAATCGACAAAAATGCGACAAAAAAGTGACAAAAAATTGACAAAAATCGACAAAAATGCGAAAAAAGTGACAGAAAAGTGACAAAAATCGACAAAATGCGAAAAAAATTGACAAAAATGCGACAAAAAAGTGACAGAAAAGTGACAAAAAATAGACAAAAATGCGACAAAAAATTGACAAAAATGCGACAAAAAATTGACAAAAATCGACAAAAATGCGACAAAAAGTGACAAAAAATCGACAAAATGCGAAAAAAGTGACAGAAAAGTGACAAAAAATCGACAAAAATGCGGAAAAAAATTGACAGAAAAGTGACAAAAATCGACAAAAATGCGAAAAAAGTGACAGAAAGTGACAAAAATCGACAAAATGCGAAAAAAATCGACAAAATGCGACTAAAAGTGACAAAAATCGACAAAAATGCGAAAAAAGTGACAGAAAAGTGACAAAAATCGACAAAATGCGAAAAAAATTGACAAAAATGTGACAAAAATTGACAAAAATTGACAAAAATGCGACAAAAAGTGACAAAAAATCGACAAAAATGCGACAAAAAGTGACAAAAAATTGACAAAAATCGACAAAATGCGACAAAAAGTGACAAAAATTGACAAAAAATCGACAAAAATGCGAAAAAAGTGACAGAAAAGTGACAAAAAATCGACAAAAATGCGAAAAAAAATTGACAAAAATGCGACAAAAAGTGACAGAAAAGTGACAAAAATAGACAAAAATGCGACAAAAAATTGACAAAAATGCGACAAAAAATTGACAAAAATCGACAAAAATGCGACAAAAAAGTGACAAAAAATCGACAAAAATGCGAAAAAAGTGACAGAAAAGTGACAAAAAATCGACAAAAATGCGGAAAAAAATTGACAGAAAAGTGACAAAAAATCGACAAAATGCGAAAAAAGTGACAGAAAAGTGACAAAAATCGACAAAAATGCGAAAAAAAATCGACAAAATGCGACTAAAAAGTGACAAAAAATCGACAAAATGCGAAAAAAGTGACAGAAAAGTGACAAAAAATCGACAAAAATGCGAAAAAAATTGACAAAAATGTGACAAAAAATTGACAAAAAATTGACAAAAATGCGACAAAAAGTGACAAAAAATCGACAAAAATGCGACAAAAAAGTGACAAAAATCGACAAAAATGCAACAAAAAATCGACAAAAATGCAACAAAAAAGTGACAAAAAATCGACAAAAAAGTGACAAAAAATTGACAAATTGCAACGAAAAATTAAAAAAATGCTATGAAAAAAATGACAAAAATGCAACAAAAAGTGACAAAAATCTGCCAACTGTGACCAAAATGTGACACAAATGTGACAAAAAAGAACGTTTAAAAAGTGACGGAAACAATGAGGGAAAAGATCAGATTTGGGTGAAGCTGAACTGGAGATAATGCGCTCGGTTAAGGCAGGGGGGTAGGAGGTTATTAAATGGCAAAATATATATATATATAAAAAACATGCAGACACACATCCTGTTTTGGCTTACGCCTCCAACCAGTTTGCAGTGGTGGAAAGAAACAAAGTAAAAGTACATATTTGAAGTAAGTTAAGTAGTTTAAGTATGTATGAAAGTGAAGCGCCTGGGATACTGTAATGTAAGGCAGGAGGCAGAAAACACAGTGGCATTATTTCAGTTGTATCCTCTAATCAGGCCAAGGTCAGAACATGTACTTGAGCAGCGCTTCCCAACACTCCCCACACATTCCTCTTTGAGTCACATGATCAAGAGCTAATCATAAACATTTTCCCCATTGAGCCCATCTTACTTTGTATTTTTCTTTCTCACACTTCACTTTGAGCAGTTGCATTAACTGCTGACATTTCTTCAATAAATATACAAAACTGAGAACTAGTTTCACGGCTCATCCTTTTAAGGTGTTGTTTACGACTAAGAGTGAACCAAGAGTGGAGCGAGAGGCACGGGGGCCTTAACAAGTACTTTTACTTTACCTTTTTACTTTTACTTCATTACATTTCAGAGCAGGCATCTGTACTTTCTACTCCACTATGTTTATAATTCGGAGTCTAAGTAACAGTACTGTGATTTAAACACATATTTTCACAGTGACATCTTTTTAGTCCAGACCTGGTTTAGTCCTGCTTTATGGCTCGTTTCCACCAGCCCTACTCTACTCTACTCTACTTAGCCTGGTTGTGTTTCCATTACTCTGTAGAATCTAATACTGCATCCATGGTTACCAGGGCGTATCCTTGGATATGGCTTTGTTTTTGGCTGTATCCATGGAAACAGCACTAAAAAAAGAAGTACCAGTGAACTGTAAAATGGGCTGGTAGAAACATTTAAAATGCAGGTAAAGTAGAGTAGAGTAGGGTAGGTGGAACCGAGCCATAAAGTACCTTTGCAAGTGCATACTTTTGTACTTTTACTTCAGTAGGATACAATTCTAATCTGATACTTTTGCTTTTGCTGAAGTAAATTTGTTGCTTTGTATCTGTACTTTTACTCAATTAAGAAATTCTTACCATATTAAAAGTGGGCGGGGCCTGGCGTCTCCATTCATTTGTATGAGGAGAGAAAGCTCGACTCAAACGGGTCCGTCATGTCTGTGTTTGTATGAACCGGCTCAGAGCTGACTGTATTTCTGTGATTTCTGTGGTCGCACTGAGCAAAAGCCTGTACAGTTTTAGGGAACATACTTGTGTGTCCATCTCGGTCGTCTGTGAAACATGTTAATCCTCACGTTAC
Organism: Neogobius melanostomus; assembly: GCA_007210695.1. Taxonomy (NCBI): domain Eukaryota; kingdom Metazoa; phylum Chordata; class Actinopteri; order Gobiiformes; family Gobiidae; genus Neogobius; species Neogobius melanostomus. The sequence goes on along the minus strand of VHKM01000956.1, from coordinate 172,472 downwards.
AAACATCTTCATATTTCACTCTCAATCATTAACACTCTCTTCTTATCTGAATCTTGATTATAGAACTTGTAAAAACTGAAATGCCAGCTCTCTCAACTCCCTGTCTCTCCCGCAGGTGGCGCTGTGGATGAAAGCCTCGTTAAAGATGGCGGACGCGGTGGCTTCGTACGATCAGCTGGCTCACCAGGTGGAGGCGCTGCGCCAGGAGAACTCCCACCTGCGGAGGGAGCTCAAGGACAACTGCCACCACCTGAGCAAGCTGGAGACGGAGACGTTCGGGATGAAGGTACGAGTACGAGTATGAGTTCGAGTACGAGCGATACTTTAACTGCAGTTCCTCACGTGCCCGGTCAATGAGTCGAGCTGCGCATCTGCAAACACGGGACATCAACGTGAAGTAGCAGATGCAGTATCATAACCCTCTGTTTCAGTCTAAAGGCCTTCCCAGTTCTATTAATACTTTAAAGGCCTGAGTCGCACCCAGAGCACATGGCTACTTGATATGCATAAACAAAAGGACGTACTTTAGACCAGAGTTCAGATTCTACTCTAAAGTACTGCACAGGTCATTCTTTCCTTGCAGTAATGTTGTTTTAGCAGGTGCCTCCTCACTGAGTAGCTGCGTTAGCATTAGCATTTATTCATTATGGAACAGCCAATTTGGCACCTTAGGAAAGATTCTACTTTATCATGCTTTTAGACATACCCGTCGCTATGGGCGGGCCATAGGGGGCCGTGCCCGTCCATCAAAATGATGCTTGTGCCCCCCAGACAGTGGTGTAGTCTACATGATACGCAGGTATACGCCGTATAGAAGGCCTGCAGAATTACCGTATTGTACCACAAATATGGCAAAGATATGCATCACTAATTTGGACAGTGTTATTTTTGCGCTTTCTGCCCGATTAGAGACCAGCCCCAAACTCCACAACAAGTAGCTATTTCCTCCCCTGAAATGAAGAGGGGACATTTCATCCCTCTCTCTCTCTTTCTCTGTCTCTACAGAAACAGTTCCCTCTCGTGCGTAATTGCGCACGGCTCCTCACAAAATAAAACCCGACCGGAGAATAGCTTATAACGATAGAGGCTTATTAACAGTATGTCTCACGCTCAGCTCAGTGACTCCCTGTCAGACACTTTCCCTGTTCATCCCCCGCTCTGAGAGTCCGTCCCTTATCCGTCCCTCTGCAGCGGCTCGTGAGCATCTTTGGGCAAAGGCAGTGACAGGTGCGGCTGGTAACAAGCAATCTGTATTTTACTACAAAGCGCTGAAGTCTGCGGATAAGACCCCACGTATTTGTTTGAAGTGTGCGTTTTACTGAAGGCTTGAAAAACTGAAAAGTGGACGCGCCCACAGCACTGACCGAGCCACGCGCTCTCCTGTTTATTCAAAACATGGTCCAAAAACAGTAGAGTGTATGTATAGTAACTGTGCCCCTCGTGGATTTCATATGCCCCCCTCAATACTGACGTCTGGCGAAGGGACTGCTTTCCTTTCCCGTGAAATATTTCTACAGTTCTTGGCAGTTTCGCTGTTGTTCCCGCGTGAGGAAGGGGCGCCAGATATCCATGATTAATAAATATACTTAAATCTGCCTCTTTCAGACATTTCACAAAAGAAATAAAGTTTATCCTTCGTTTCACGGTTTGGTTCAACGGACTGAAAGATTTTTCCCAGATGAGGAAGAGTCTGTTTCCTGGGTCATGGTGCGTCGGATTTTGATTGGCTGGTGATTCTGTCAGTCATGTCAGGCTTTATCACAGAGGGGCAGCTGGATCTGTAGAGGAGGAGCAGTTTGACTTTACCCAAATCAAGCTTCTCGAATGGAGCCAGGCCAGAGTAATGTGCCATTTGAAAGCTAAGTTTTTTGTCATTTCTTTTGTGCTTTTTTTGCTTTCCCATCACTTTTTCATCATGTTTTTGTCACTTGTTTATTGTGTTTTTGTTGTGTTTTCATCCCTAGTTTTCGTTGCTATTTTGAAGCTCTGTTTAAGAAGCTTTTAGCCAAACTGGAGAAAATGTGCTCAGTTCAGTTAAGTAGGAAATTACAGTTACGGCTCTACAATACCAACATAAGCAACTCAACTGTACATTAGACATAAACTAAATAAACAAACTAAATAAACTCTAGCGGCCCTGCTCTGACCTCTGGACGTGTTGGATCTTGATTATAGAACATGTATTGCAAATCTAATCTCAGGCGTAATGTTTTCCCATAATCTGGAGCCTGGGCTGAAGAAGCAGCAATCACACATTTGAGCTCAGGCAGGACTGAATCTGACCTGGCAACGTGTGAAACGAGGCCGAAGCAAATCCATCAGAACCTCACGTGCAGCTGCGGATTAAACCACAGCAGAGAGACTCATCCAGCTCTCGGCCCAAAATGGTGGACATACTTTGTGTCGATTTTTAGAATTGTAGAAGATTTAAAGTAGCAAAGCAGAAACAAAGCTCTCTCCTGTCTCCTGAATCTCCATCTCCTTTGTCTTTGTGTTGTTTTCAGGAGGTGCTGAAGCAGCTTCAGTACAAACTGGAGCAGGAGGCCGTGACTTTGGCCTCGTCCGGGAGAAGTGACGTGCTCCACCAGCTGAAAGGTCAGTCTCATTAATCAGCTCCTCTTCCTTAACATCTTAGCTTTAACGTCAGAGTAAAAACAGCACAAGCTCTCCCTTTATGATGTTTATTCTCTGAGATTCATCCAGGAAGTGACTCCAACATGTCTGTGTGGCTCCCTGGTCTTTCCCACGCTTATTAATTCACAGATACTGACATGTTTGGTATCCACGTGTAGCAGGAAAGGCTGTGCTCGAGATGACGCTGTAATCCAAATATGGTCATTTCCTTTGTGGGAGACAGCAGCGGCTAAAGACGGGAGAAATAACTAAACTTTAACAACATCTGCACTCTAGTCACTCCATAAGACTCCACACTTTACAGACTCAGAAGTTTGGAAGGTTTTCTTTTCTCAGGGATTTCTAATTCCTGCCTGATTTATTGAGCTTTGAACCCAAAAAAACAAGATGAAAAATGAGCAACATTCAAAAAACCTACATATTTAAGGCGAGACGCTGCAGGTGAATAGAGAAGCTTTTTAAATGTAGTTACATCATTTTGAAAGTTTTGCTGTAGAGACTGACATAAATCTGAGGGGAACAAATGTTTTCTGTCATTTTATTTTTCATAAGGCGTTATAAATATAAACATGTCCCATAATTCTGGCGACGAAATCTGAATAACAGATCAAGTCAGGGTTAAATCGATGGTTCTATTTTGTGACATAGTAACTAATAAAGACTTTTTCAGAGGCATTTTGGATTTTGTTTAAAATAATCTGTTTTAAAATAAAAAAGGAAATTTCTCCTTTTTTTATTCAAAACAATAAATCCGGCTTGGAGTTACATAAGTTAAAACATTGGAGTTAAAAAAATCCATCTGAATCAAACCTTCACATATTGTTCTGTCCAAGACTCTACAGTGTAAAGTCTGTAGGAGCGAAAGTGGAAAATGCATTGTGAGAAAATGGCCTTGGAATTACAATTTCTCAAATAAATCTGTGAGAAACATTGAATCAGTGAAATAATGAAACAACATAAATAATATTTTTTGTTGCTATTTTTGTTTCCAGGTGAAAGTGTAGAATGTTAAAACCTGAGGGGGAAAATAGTTTTGCTAACTTTTTTAACTCCGGTTAAACCTTTGCGTTAATGCATGAAAGGCCTTTTATTTTTATATAAAACTATAATCACATATCAATAATCTACAGCAGAGGTTGGATATCTCTACATTTTACATATTCATAAGTTATAAAACACAGTTCTTTAACCCTTTCCTTTCTGTCAGAGCTGCACATGGACCTGACCAACTACTACGAGCTCAAACACCAGCCTCACAACCTGCGGCTGCCCCACGGAGGGCCGGGGGCGGGGTTTGGAGGGGCGGGGTTTGGTGGGCCGGGGCGGGGCTCGACTTGGCCCTGCCTCCCCCGCCTCCTCCTCCTGCGCCGCCCTGTCGTCACGGAAACCCCACGACGACGACGATGACGCCATCCTGCCGCATCACTTCCTGGACGGAGCCCCGCCCAAAATCGCAGTGATGGGCGGAGCCGACGGGAGAGCGAGCGAGCGCCTCGAGGAGCTCTACAAGGAGAGGTCAGAGTTCCTCACATTTATCCCCTCACACTTTAGATTTATGTCGTCAAACTTCAAATAACTTGTATCGTATTTGATACATGCAGTTATACTTTAAACCAGCAGGGAGCGCACTCTCTCCTTTTGTGGCTGCGGCTCGAAGGTCATAACAGTTTAAACCCGAAATCACAGAAAGGCCTTTCAGCTCTGAGCCTGTTCCTAAAAATGCACACATACTTGGGTATTTTACAATATCGGCTATCGGCCGATATCATGCCACTAAAAGGCCGATATCTAATGATAGAGACTTCCCTTTGGAAAGAGCCTTAACATATTAAACATATAAATCTAGTCTTTTAATGCACCACCCAGTATAGGGCTCAGAACTGCCTCACAACAACAGCTAGTTAGGGCAGCAGGGTGAGGGCTTGCTGGTGGGGGGCTACTGCCCTCTACTGGCCACATTACACCCTGGCTTTATAAGGCACCTCACTAAACAAGGCAAACAACAAAATAATCAAACAATCACAACAAATATTTTACAGTGGAAATGGGAATGACAATAATAATGGGTCGTGTTGACTATGTAATACTTATTATAACTAAATCAATAGTCAATTAATATAATGGTGACTGGTGTTTATAAGTAATGATTGGAAATGGTTATTATGTGAACGGGAAAGAGGAAAAAGAAAAAGAAAAAGTACAAATTGTAAATAAAATAAGTAATTCAGGAATTTGTAATAGGGCAGGGCGATATGGCCTAAAATCTATATCACGATATAAAAAAGAATATCACGATAACGATATATTTGACGATATAACTGACAATGGACAAATTACTTCAAAATCCCAGCCTTACGTCTATTGGGAAGATTAATTCAGTGATATTTTATTCTTTTTTTTTTTTAACAGTATACTAATTCTCGCAAATATGATCTACTCAAGCAGTTTACATCCTTCATTTCATTTCACTGTTTAAGCACCTGCTCCCGTGTTCTACAGTCAGTGTTTATGCTGCTCTGATGGAGCTGAGCGTAACATAAATTATATCGTGTCCACAACGATATCAATAATGACAACGATATCAAAAACGCATATCACGATAACGATATGCGATACGATATGGCCCACCCCTAATTTGTAATGTAAAGTGTTGTATTGTATGTAAACATGAGACGTTGTATCACTGTATCCGGAATGTAAATTAATCTTGAATATGGGGTAGGCACTTATAAGCTTTCTTGCTTCGACCTCAAACTCCTTTTGAGTTTTTTGTTGCTTTGTTTGTTTTCTGCACTGTGATAATGTTGTTGTAAAAATCACTCAAATAAATCCAATCAATCAATCATGTCCTCCCATAACTTCCTCGGCCTCGGGAGCTGCGAAACATCGAAGTGAAAATCAATCACACTTCAGATCATGTTGCATATTTTTTATGTTGCAGACTTTTGTTTCTAATTTCAGAACCAGGAGACAAAGACTTATCATGTTTTTGTTTTGGAATCTGCTGATTATTGACTTTCAAACATCTGGCTAATATGTGTACGCATAAATAAACCTGTATTTACTGTAGATAGGACATTACACTTGTGGTTAACGTGGAAGCCATTTTGCCAAGTTCTTATGTAAAGTCGTTCTAAAATGAGAAATGATCCCACGCCAGCATCCTGTCTAGAGTTTTCTTATAGCCCTGTGAATCCTCGTGTCTGTGGTGCGTTCAGGGACCTGCTGCTGGGGCAGATGGACCAGGAGGAGAGGGAGCGCTGCTGGTACTTCTCGCAGCTCGAGGCCCTGACGCAGCGACTGGTGCAGCTGCCGCGCATCGACACCGTGAGTCTCTTCACTCGCTTTGGACCAAACACTGAAACGTTTATGTTTTTAAAGTTTTCCTCAGCTCGATGGATCATTTTATTACTAATCAAAGCGTTTCACCATTGAAAGTTCACACGACTGCAAAAGTGATCTAGAAATAAGTTACATTTTCCTGAAATAAGTAAATCTGCTCCTGATTTGAGGGACCGGTAAACTTTAAGATTTGGGTAAAGCTGAACTGGAGAAAATGCACTTGGTTAAGGTGGGGGTTAAGAGGTTAAAATATGTTTTTCAAATCAATGACAAAATGAGTGTTAATTTCATTGACTAAAATAGTTTTAGTCATATTCATATTTTTGCCGAAATTAAACGTTGTTTATGAGACTAAAACAATTTTTCGTCAACTAAAATATGACTAAATCTTGATTAAACTAACATTTTTGTCAAAAGACTAAAACAAGATTAGAATATGTTAAATTAACACTGATTTGGAGTAGATTTCCCAACTTCAACACTGGGACACATTTCCGGGAATATTCCTAATCTTCCAAGTCTTCTCCCACGCTGAATGGCAAAATGTCTCATGACATCCACCAATCCCATTGAGAAGGTGTTAGAATTAAGACTTTTAATTGGTTATACTTGTCAGATATACTTGTTACTCTTAAGCCCCACCTGAACCAGGCACATTTTCTCCAGTTTGGCTTTACCCAAATCTAAAAGCTTAAAGGGGGGTATTATGTAAAATGGACTTTTTCAAGCTTTATATCATGTTATTATGTCATTCCCTCATTAAACACATGCCTGGAGTGTTGCCTTGGCTCATTCACATATTTTTGAGTAATCAGTAAAAACTTAGACGGCAGCCATTTTAGGTGTAGCTATGCCTCAGTCCTCCTAGGAACGCCCCCACCTCCTGGAGACGCCTCTGGACCTTTCGTCACCAGCCAAGCCACCAACCACTGCTCCTCAGCTCAGCAGAGCCCCCTCCCCGCACAGTAGTGTTGTTTAGATGCCACAGCAGTGTGCTGAAGGGGGCGTGTCGGAAAGCTTCTTAAAGAGACAGAGGCCTATTTCAAGACGTTCAGTACAGCCATTTTGAGAGAGCAATTTTATTCAAGGCAGTTATTTTAATTTACTGCATATACAGACCAACAGAAGGTTACGTCATCATTGTAGTATGCTATAGACCACTGGTTCCCAAAGTGGGGGTCGGGACCCCTCCGGGGTCGCGAGGCATTGGGTGGGGGTTCCCAGATGATTTTAGGTTGAAATAAAAAAGAAAAAGGCAACTGTTTTTGATATATTTTCGAGTGTAAAACAGCATATCATTTGTGAAATCCATTCATATAGTTAAAATAAACTGTTTAAATACATGTTAACTTGATTTTAAAATGTTTTTTCTTCCCTAAAGTAGCGTAAGAGGCAATAACTTTATACAATGGGGTCCCGAGTTGTTTACGTGTCAATTTTTGGGGTCCCAGCCAAAAAAGTTTGGGAACCCCTGCTATAGACTGGTGCTATGTGATTGAAAAAAGCATAATACCCCCTCTTTAAACTTGCCACAAAAGCAACAAAAAAGTCACAAAAAAGTGACGAAAACGTGACAAAAAGTCACGAAAAAGCGACGACGACGTGACTAAAAAGTTACTATCACTTTTGTAGATCTTAGCTTTCAAATGAGGCATTACACTGTTGCTCTCCATCCAAGCTTTTAGATTTGGGTAAAGCTGAACTGGAGAAAATGCCCTCGGTTCAGGCTAACTAATATTCACATGGGCCAAAAGCCTTCATTTTCAAGCTGTATTGGACAGAGTAAAACTGGGACAAATCAATGGTTTTGGAGAAACTATTGGAGTGTGGGACAAAGTACTAAAAACTGGGACGGTCCTGGGTAAACTGGACGTCTGGTCACCCTATTTGGAGATTACTTTGTTGCAGTGAGAGCTCCATATTAGAGTGACAGAAGGTAAAATATTGAGCAAAAATCTTAAATATAACTATGTCCTGATGAAAACAGATTAATCTCAATGACAATGTTGGCCAGAATCTCATCTTTAAGAGTGACCTTTTGGTTTGTCTCTTTCTGTATATGTTAATGTGTTTGTTTGTTTGTTTGTTTGTGTGCAGTTCTCTCTGCAGATGGACCTGATCCGGCAGCAGCTGGAGTTCGAGGTGCAGCAGGTTCGCTCTGTGATGGAGGAGCGCTTCGGGACGCAGGATCAGATGGTCCAGCGCACTCAGGTCAGGCCCAGGCCCGGATAAACACAGTCCCAGACCCACAGCAGCCTCCTGTCTGTCTGGCAGAAGCTGTTTAGATGTAACAACAGCTGCCAGCCACAAGGGGGCACAGATGCTCAGTTTATTCATATTTTCCCACATTTCATTGGATTTGATTAAATATTTAAGCTGTAAATGTTTTCAAACATAACCAGGCTGCACGATATGAGAAAGAAAAATCTAAATCAAATTGAGCCAATCCTAAGAAAACTAATATTCAGTCAAATCTCGGTTCAGCACGGGCCTGTTTGGCCTGTTTTTCGTGACGTTGCTTTGGGGACGTGTTTAGTGATTGTAATTTAAATAGTGAATGATTTGTCTCTTTCAGATGCGAGCGGCGCGACTGGAGCAGCTGGAGCGAGAGCTGCAGGAGGCGCGACCGAGCCAAGAGACTCAGCTACAGGTCAGAACCAGCGCTCTGTGAATGACACAGATCAACACTAAAGCTAATTCAAAACAACTCAAACTAGCACAGAACCAGAAATGACACAGAAACAAAGGCGGGACGGCTTTTGGGTCGTCAGAGTAAAATAATGAATTAATAACAGACTCATAGTTGTGCTATTCCAGGCCTAAAGGCTTTAACTGCAGCAGGAGCCTGAGCTGTTCCAGATATAAATGACACAATCGTAATTCTCATGTAAATCGATCAAATATTGACGGATGTATCGAAATCAGAAAGAACTTTCACAACAAGCTTTTCATTCATTGTGGTAGGGAGAAACCATTGTTGAACTAGCTCAGGGGTGGTTAAGTGGAACACCCCTCTGAGTTAGTTCAAGTTGGTGCAGTCCAAACCAACGGGGAGAAGTGGACAAATAATATATATTTTATTAGGGCTGAAACATCTAATCAATTAATCGACAACTAATCGATTATTAAATTAAACTTAAACTATTTTAGTAATCTATTAATCGTTTCCTAGTAAACACAGACTCAAATAGAGCAAAAATGACATGAAAATTGTGTATTTTTTAATGAAAACCCACTTTGTTTTTAAAGTTAGGGTCTGTAGTGTTTTGTGCATTGAAAATTTCATAATATCCGTCTGTGTTTCATCCAATCAGAAGCAGAATTAGCGCCAAGAGCCTCCAACAAACATTTACTTTAAGTTTACTCCATCAACACGTCCTCAAGCGATGCTACTTTAGCTTTATGTGATAAAACAATTTGAAAAATATACAATTTTCATGCACCATTCACAGCCAAGCGATTAATCGTGAAAATAATCGGTAAATTAATCGATTACCAAATAATTATTAGTTGTCGCCCTAATTTTTATCTACATAACTTGGTGCTGACTGTGGAGATATATCAGGCTCAGAATGTGTGTGCATATGTGTTAGAGTAGACATGACACATGACGTCCCATCATGCACCTGCACAGAAATGTATTGTAGTATTTTTATTCCACTTACCGCAAAAAATACAAACCATAAAGTGCTTTACAAATAACATGAATACAATAAAATACATTAACATCAAAAACATGGACAGGATGTATTTGTTCTAAAGTATTGCACATTCGCTTTGTAAACATGGATTTCCTGAGAGTTCTTAAAGTGCCACAGACTGAGCTGCTTCTGAGTTCATTTATATAACCAGGAAAGTCCCACTGAGATTAGGAATCTCATTTCCGGGGGAGTCCCGGCCCCAGAGCGAACCTACTGTACATGTTTTTAGTGGTAGGGGAAACCGGAGTACCCGGAGGAAACCCACACAGACATGTGGAGAACATGTCCTCAGAGAGGCCCCTCCGGCCGGGAATGGAACCCGGGACTTTCCTGCTTTGAGGCACGAGCACTAACCACTGCTCCACCGTGCAGCCTAAATCATGCTTATTCTGCCATTGTGTCTCTGGGCAAAGCACTTCCTTCTGGAGCGTACTGTCCTCACTGCAGCAGGCGCTCCCAGCCCAGCTCCACCTGGCTCAGGCTCACTGACCCGCCCCAGGACCAGAGCCAGAAGCCCGGGTACAGCGGCTCCGTGAAGGAGGCCCTGAAGGTGTGGAGGTGCTGCATGGACGAGGGAGAGACGCAGTAGAACGACAGAGCGCCCGCCTCGAAGTCCAGGAACACCCCGACCGTGTGGGAGAAGGGCTCCGGGCAGACGGACTTAAACCTGCACAGAGAGAGACACATGTGCAAACGACGGTTTATATTTGTACTAATGTGAGGAGGAAACGGCAGGAAGAGAAGAGCCGTGTGCAATCGTTTGTAAAAGGGCTGAAGAGTCATTTTGCGCTGTCCGAGTCCGGGCGTGTGGTTTTCAATCAATCAAAGTTTATTTATGTAGCACTTCACAACAACACCTGGTGTCCCTGGTTTGTCCTTGTCCAGGTGGCTGTGTTTGTCCAGGGTTGGGTACTGTTACATTTTTTCAATAGCAGTACTTTAACAATATGATACCGATACCTGGGCGATACTTTTTTCGATACATATACTAAAATGTTTGGAAGATCTGCAAATGTACAATATCGGGTTAATCTCCAATGTTGAGAAATGTGTGAAAATGGGGAATAATTCGGGAAGAAATAGTGGAAAAAATAGGGGGAAATGGCGAATAAATTGGGTAAACAATGTGGGTAAATAAATAGGGAAAATCAAGCAAATCACGCAGGAAAAAAACCCGGAAAACCAGAAAAAAAACAGGTCAAAACAATTTAAAAAAACACACGTAAAAAAGACTGGGGGAAAAACAGGGCAAACATTGGGCAAAAACATTTGAGACAAGTTGGAAAAATATTGAAAAGAAATAAAAAAACACTTTGAGCTGAAACAACAAAGTCACTTCCCCCAACCCCCACCAACAGCATCAAAACTTGGATCTAAAGACACTTGATTTTTCTTCTGGTACCAGCTGTCCATGTCCAGGTGTGAGGTGTGAGGTTGTTACCTGGACTGTCTGTGTCCAGGTTGTGAGGTTGTTACCTGGACTGTCCGTGTCCAGGTGAGGTTGTTACCTGCGCTGTCTGTGGCAGGGCGTGTAGCTGCCCTGGTTGCACTCTAAGCTCCAGGACCCGCCGCTGTGGCCCAGGAGCCCGTCCGCCGCCTGCCCACGTCGAGCGATGCTATTATAGGTCACGCCCACGTCTGCGCCCCCCGTCCACTGCACCTCCCAGTACACCTTGTCCAGCAGCCCCTCCCTGCGCACACGGGACAGTCCTTTGCATTTGACCCACCCTTAAAGGGATATTTCAGGATTTTTGACATTGGGCCTCATTTCCTAGTTATCCAGAGTGTTGTTGATGTCTGGAGATATTTTTTTCTTAAATTCATGCAGTTCTTATATTTGAAGAGTCTAGTGGCGCTAGGCTAGGGCAAGGCTAAAGCATTTCTATGGTATCAGTTAGCCTGCATTAAAAACAGTCTGACCCACTCCACTGTGCACCTGAGGTAAATCACTTATAACACCAGACTAACCATATAAATGTCTGTGTTAATAGAATCATTTAAAATAACTTATATTTGAGCAGCATCAGCTTCGTGGCTGTAAGCTAACGCAGCGGCGGAGTGATCTGCGAGAAAATAGTCCCTCAAAATGCGGGTAATTCATGTGATACAAGGTCAGTTATATTTCAAACATGATTCTATGAACACAGACATTTATATGGTTAGTCTGGTGTTATAAGTGATTTACCTCAGGTGCACTGTGGAGTGGGTCAGACTATTTTTAATGCAGGCTAACTGATACCATAGAAATGCTTTAGCCTTGCCCTAGCCTAGCGCTACTAGACTCTTCAAATATAAGAACTGCATGAATTTAAGAAAAAAAAATCTCCAGACATCAACAACACTCTGAATAACTAGGAAATGAGGCCCAATGTCAAAAATCCTGAAATATCCCTTTAAGGTTCAGTTTGACATCGTTTGCATTAGAAACATGATCCAATACGGTGGCGTTTATGTCACATGACTTTCAACAAAACGATCAGAAGTGAAAGACAATAGTTAAATGAAGCCCAAACGGGCGGCGCCGTTACCTGCAGAGCACCTGAGGGCAGCGCTCGAACCTCTCGGGGTGCTCGGTCACGTGATCCGTCAGCTGACCGGTCACGTGGTCGCGAGTCCACACGCGCCGCGCTCTTCGGTTCCCGTCCGAGAGGAGCAGCTCCGTGTTGGCCGTGCTCGGGTCCAGCGTCAGGTACTGGGCGACTGCAGAGAGAGGGGAGGAAATGGAAAAGATGTAAACCGAGGGGACCTATTATGCATGTTTAAGGTTAATAGAGGAAAGAAAATCAAACGAACAGCGTTAGTTTACAGCTTTGAAGACTGTGCCACAAGGTCAGAGAAAGTTTTCACATCTAAGTGGGTAATATATCGTCCTGGACTAGCTGACTTGCTAACTGTCCGCATACATTAAAGGGATATTTCAGTGTTGTTGATGTCTGGAGATATTTTTTTCTTAAATTCATGCAGTTCTTATATTTGAAGAGTCTAGTGGCGCTAGGCTAGGGCAAGGCTAAAGCATTTCTATGGTATCAGTTAGCCTGCATTAAAAACAGTCTGACCCACTCCACAGTGCACCTGAGGTAAATCACTTATAACACCAGACGAACCATATAAATGATAAAAGTTGTATTAAGTCTCGACGTGCTAATTTCTGAGTGGTTATAAAACAGACACTCACAGTTTTTGAAAGCCCACACGTCGTCTTTGAGCTGACAGCTGGACAAAGCTCCTGAGCGTGGGCGGTTGTTTCCGAAGCCGCGCAGCCGAAGCAGACCGACCTCAGACGACAGAGACATCAGAGGCTGATTCAGAACCAGCTCCTCGGCTTCAGAAAAACACGTGTCCTCCATTTTGGATTCAGCGTTTCTGCCGCCAGAGCCGCCATCTTTGTCTCCGTCTAAAAGATATCAAAGGCCTTTAAGAGCATGTCCTGACTCCAGTGAATGGTTGCAAATGCATAGCCCAGTAATAATGTGGTGAAACGATTACATAAAGTCACTATGGAAAACACATTAGTAGAAAATACTAATCCTGTTTCAATTGGATTACAATGTTTCCACCTTTTTAACCGTGTTATTACACTTTTAGTTACTGTTAGAGAATAAACAATGGCGTCCGAGAGGATAGATGAAGAATAGGCAGCAGTCAGGATGTCTTATGCAAGAAAAGTTTATTTACCATCGTTACGGGACCCGGAGACATGAACTCGAGACATCGCGGTTGTCCTACCATTCAAGTCTCTCTATGCTTCCACAGAAGACGGATAAATACCCTCTCGAGCGTCATACTGATAAGCAAGCAAAACATTCAGTGGCTGAAAGTCGGCGCCACAGTCAAGGCCAGAGATAGTACGACTGTACAGCTTGTCCCAGTATGATAAATAGCGATTTAATTTTATCCTCTAACAGCTACTAATATGTTATTATAATTAGAGATGAGTTTTTTTATACCAATAGGGCGTTTGAGTATCTACCAATATCCGATACCAGCCGATACCAAGAAACCTTTTTAAAAGCGTCTTTCTCTGTGTGAAAAAAATGAACGGCCCACATTTCTCTAGTGTGAGATAAATAAAGTCTTATCTTTTCTTGTAAACAAAACATAACAGATCACTCATCCATTAAAACCATTTATTAAGCTAATGGAAAATCCTCAAACAAGGATCACTGGACTTTTCTTCACTAAATATCCTCGAGTAGCCCTAGTGTTGCCACCTGTCCCGGTTTTACCTGATTGTCCTTCTTTTTAATGGTCTGTCCCGGGGAAATAAAATATTCTCCCGGGACACTACAGCTAGGGTGACCAAATCGTAACCAGCTAAATGTGGGACATGAAGCACTTTAAAGAGGGACAAAGCAGGACAATGAGGGACATTTTTAAAGACGTAAAATTACACTCAATTGAAACATCATCACTATTTTAATCACATGGGCAATATAAATCAATCAGTTGATCATTCACTTTCATTTGTTATGGAAGTGCATAAATGGTGAAGATTCCCAATAAAAAATACCCACTGTGCAAACATTAGCAGAGCAATAATCGCTTATAATTCAGTGAGGGGAAAAAATGTGTAGCCTACAGTAACAGTCTGCAGCAAAGTATAAAATATTGAATTTTGTTTAACAGAGACATCAAACTGTTTATAGCGGTCATTGAGCTCAAGTGTCTCTGTAGCAGCTCAAGTCACTGCAGTGACAACTACACAATTGACTCTAAAACCAGACTGAACTGTTCTACTTTAAACTAAGCAGACATTCATCAGCCATCAGTTCAATAACTCCATTATATTTGTAAAACACGGAGAAACAAAGTTTTCCCCCATCAGGTCTTGATCCCTCGCGGAGTTCTCATTGGAATCTGCTGCTGCGGTCTGCACTCTGCACCGGAGCGCGAGCGAGCGAGAGGCGGGCTTTAGAATAAAATATCCAATCAGAGACAACCTAACACGGCGCTATTGGCTGTCACAGTCTGCTGCGGAGACGAGTGCGAGAGGGGACAAAATAACACAGACGCGGAGGATCCTGCCGAGCGCTCTCTCCGCGTCTGAGGAGTAAAATAAAGTTTGTGCAGCAGCAGAGTTGAATGCGGGACACCGCTCCAATTTGCGTGATGCGGGATTTGAGTTGGAAATGCTGTGCAGTCCCGCACAATGCGGGACATCTGGTCACGCTAACTACAGCGCAGTCCTCCTCCGTCTCTCTCTCTCTTCTCCGCTGATCGCCCCACAAACACACAGCAGCTCGCTCCCTGCTCTGATTGGCCAGAGCTCAGAGAGCGAGGCTGACATTGGCTCCTCAGGCGCACGTCCCCGCCTCCTTCCCTCGCTCTTTGGCCGTGCGCACGTGCTCAGCGTGGCTCTGTTTGTTTTCACCGCGGGGATAGAGAGACTGTACTATCAATAACGCGAGGAGACTGTAAACACTAGGACACACGTCAGTAATCAGGCACAGCTAGCTCTCCCCACGTGGGTAACATTAGCATCTCAATATAACAACGCGTTTTCACCTCAATCATACATATGAATATTTTGTCAGGTCAGGTCCTAGAAAGACAAAGACAGAAGGCTGACAGTGGACACTTGCCTCAAGCTCAGTGTAGATCTGCCTCTGAAGGTAAGGCTTTGCTGACCTGTCATTATCTTCACAGAGGAAGGTCTTTTTAACTGATTCAGTGCAGGCTGTCCACATCAGTATCTTCCTAAATAGACCTACCAAGTACAGAATATTTGAGACAGTTTGTCTTTGACTTATATTATTCTTAACTGAGGGATAGTGGTTGTTGAAATGTAGCTTGGTAAATAGTATGAGATATCTAAACATAGGTCTATTATTCAAACAGACTGCCCCAGGTCTGATATTAAACTTGTGCTGAAACTAGGACTGGGCCTCATGTAACTAAAGGCTCACTTTTGTTGTATGATATTTGATGTATTTTTTTAATTAATCTGTGCAAAGATAATTCTTGTTAGAGATAAACGATTCAGACCAGTTCACTATGAAGAGTGAAGTTACTAATACTTCACTCTTGTACTTGAGTAAAATGTCAGCCATGTAATTGTACTTTTACGTGAGTACACATTTTCTGTCCTCTTTCCACCACAACCACAAAGTAAATACTTAAAGCAAAACCAATATAGCTCCATCACAAGGTTATGTCCAATTTCGCTGTAGAAGGGTCATTTTTGTTTGGGTTAGGTGTGAAGGCGCCACTGCTTAAGCAAAATGGTTGATTGGGTTGCCGAAATGTCCAGGTTTTTTTGTCAGACATAGGTGGCAACCCTACCTATGACAGGCTTTAGGTTACATTTATATAAACAACTCTGATCACACAAATATGTTTTATCAGTTAGGCTATTTTAACAGCATTTCACTTGGCCACTCCAGCTGTTTTGTTCTTTAGATGACCCAATTAAAGTTTCTGTCCCAGCTTTGATTGTTGATGTTAGCATTAGCATGCTGCTGCTAGCTGTGGTATTTGGCGCCGCGATCTAAAGTACGTTAAAGTAAGTTAAAGTGCATATGACAGATTTTAATGCTCTTGAAAATATGACTTATTTAGATGGATTACGTCAGTTGCATAATTATCATATTTTTCAGTGAAGCAGCAATTTTAATGAAGAAATGTTGGGCAGAAAAGTTATTTTTATTTTTATTTTTAATCTGCTGACAGGAAGTGACATAAAAGAAGGAAACATTCCATAGCAGTTTGACTCATTCATTTCCCATTGACTTAACATGGTTGCACGGCAACAGTTTAAAATTGTTTACCTTCTTCGATGTCACTTCCTGTCGGTGTCCAATAAGGAAGTGAAAACATAAACATCACAAAAATGGTCAAACTAAAGAAAACTGGGAATAATCTTTAGCAAAATCTTAAATATAATCGTGTTAACGGTGTTTTAGCAAAACTTGTGTCTAATGTGTCATATGCACTTTAAGACTAACTCAGCGATTGAATTCTCCAGGTTAGGAGCTCCAAAACGAGGTGCAGCATGTCCATATTCACATAGATTTAATTGGTGAAAGTTGTGTTTTTAAAATGTTGAGAGTCATAGTTACTGGTTCAGTATCGAATATTTGGAATCAATACCCAGTAATGTATATTTTCAGAATCAGCTCCAATATCCGACACCTGTATCGGATCGGTGCATCCCTAATTATTATGATGTTTTGACTGCTGTGAAGTTAAGTGCTATCATGCCAAAAATAAAAATCAATAGACGAGAATAATTCCATGTGAATTTAGTCGACAAAATCTAAAATTAAAATGTTTTAGTCTCATTTTAGTCTTGGGCTTCTTTTGCGTCTTGATTTTTAAACAATAAATCAAATCTTAGTACCTGCTTCCATCTCCATGTTTAGCTCGTCGGGTCCCACATTGTTCATGTTTCGGTCAGATTTTTGGAGAGAACTTCCAGCTTGTTCCAGTTCCTGTTGCTCCACCAGCTCCCAGCCTTCGCCCCAAAACTCGTCACTGTTCTCCGATTTCTCTGGGTCTTCAGCTTGTGCTTTTACTTTGAAAGAGCCCTCTTTGCCCTTATATATACTTCTAATGTGTGCTTTTATTTTGAGAAAGCCCTTCACCTCAGTCTCTTCTCGTTTTCCGTCTTGTTCATTGGCTTTTATTGTGAAGGAATCGTCTTTCCTTGCGTCTTCACTTTGTTGTCCATTTTGTTCACACGCTTTAATTTTGAAGGCTGTCTCATTCTCTTGATCCCCGTCGTCATTGTGGACTTTTACTTTGAAAGACTCCACTTTTTCAGCATTTCCACTCAGCTCTTCTTGATCACTGGCTTTTATTTTGAAGGAATCCTCTTTCTCAGTGTCTCTGCTCTGTTCCGGGGCTTTTGTTGTGAGGGTTTTCGTATTCTCTTCATCTCCCTTTTCATCTCGGGCTTTTAATTTGGAGGAATCCCCTTTCTCTGCATTGTCACTCTGTTCCTGAGCTTTTACTTTGGCGTTCTCCTCTTTGCGCAGGCTCTTCCGGAGAATCCCGGCGATGTCTTCCGTAAAAGTGGTCAGTTCGTTTTTAAACTGGTCTAAATCGTCCTTCAGCGTCTTGTCTTTGGCCTCAGAGTTTTTCCCGTCTTTGTCCTTGAAAATGTTGATAAAGTCTTGTGTGAAAACCCCGAAGTCCTCCTTCAGCAGCTGGATGGCGCTGGCGGGTCGTCTCTCCCTGGGTTTGGACTGACAGGCTCCGGCGGCTCCAGGTCTCGAGTTCGAGTCTGGTTCTTTCTCGGAGTTCGAGGGAGTTTCCTTGTCGTCTGAAGACAAACTCATTTTGTGCTGATTTTGTTGTTTGGTAAAATATGCAGCATCTGAAAATATACGGAGGAAATGGTCAGTATCGTACATTTGCCTTTTTATTGTCGACTGCCCACATTTACACAAGTGAATGAAGTGTAGAAAAACATGCATTAACCAAACAAGACACAGACTTAAACAATTTGATTTAAAACTTTGAATCCTGAAAAGAAAGTACAAGAAATTCTTTCACAAAAGTTTGCTAAATTGTACAACTACGTTTGTTCAGAAAGTCAAAAAGAGATATTGGGTCATAACCACAGGTGGGTAGAGTAGCCAGAATATTTATTCAAGTAAGAGTAACATTACTTTGAAATGTGAGGACCTTACTGAATTTAAGATGGCTCAAATCATGTACAAAGCCTCACAAAAGTCGCTTCCTGAAAGTTTACAAAATATATTCTGCAAACGAGAAGTCAAATACACTTGAGAGGTAAGATGAGTTTCGATAATACTCCAGAACAACCATGAAAAGCCTGTGTCCCACGAGACGTGGTGTTGAAATATGGAAAAATCTAGATCAAATATCAAACTTTGCAAAAATCTGGTACATTTTAAAAAAGTTTACAAAGAGTTTATATTTCTTAGAAATGAGCTGTAGCACATTCTTCTGTTGTTTCTTTATTTTGCTGTTGTTTTTTATTGTTCATTATTTGTTGTTACTTTGCCCTATGTTCCTTTGTTTATGATTTGTTTATGATTTGCTACCCTGTAAATGTTAAATGTAAATGTTATTGTTTTTATTTTTGGGGTGGGCACTTATAAGTCTTTGGCTTCGGCCCACTCCCTTTGAGCAGGTTAACTAAACTAAACTTTAAAATGATTTTACTCCAATAGAAGTAATAATAGTCGCCCAAAGTACTAGGATAAAATTCAACTTGAGTACTGTGAGTACTGAGTAACTGGTTGAGTTTGATTCAAAGTCCAATAATGTGAAAAGTTAAATATTTTCAAAGAAGATCCCATTAAAAACATACTTAATTAATTTTTCATAATGAATTATTTCAATAACAAAATTCATGTATTTCACGTATAATGAAGATTTGCCACTTAAAGATTTACTCACAGTTTCACTAGTTACCTTCTTTTTTTTTACTCAAGTAAAAGTAAAGATCTTTCATTATAATGTTACTCAAGCAGAAAAAATGACATCCGTGCATGTGCTTGACTAAATGTAACTAAGTACCTCAGGTCATAACTAAGCAAAGTGGACAAAAGATTAACAACAAATCCATGTTTGTGTAAAGTCCCCAAGCTGCTAAAACCCTCACTGTGTTATTCAAATATTTCAAACATTTAAGTTGAATTTGTAACATAATACAAACTTCAGCCATAAGTCAGAAAGCCATGTTTCATTTGATCTATCAAAGAACAACAAATATATTGTTTAGTATGAACCTGTTTTTCTAAAATAATAATTATTTTCATTGTGAAGAAAATGTGTTGTACGCTGAAGCGGAACAGCAGAAAGTCAGACTGACTCTAAATAAAACAGGTATCGTCACCAGAGCTGGGAAGAGTAAAATGTTTACTCAAGTAGAGTAAGAGTAACTGTACTTTGGAATAATGTTACTGCAGTAAGAGTAATCTTATGTGGGGAAAATGCTTCTTATACTGAGCGTAAAAGTCTGATTTACAATTCAGTCTTAAATGACGAGAAACAAAACATGAAAAGATGTAAAAATCCTCATTATCCAAATGAAATGCCAGAAAAATATACAAAAAATAATGTGTATGTTGAATAAACTACATGAAACATAAACTTCATCTATTTTGAAGCATTTACCACTCAGATATTTACTCACTGTGGATAGAATGACTATTGTTTTTACTCGAGTAAGAGTACAGATACATTATATTACTCAAGTAGAAGTATAAAGTACCATAAGATAAAACTACTCTAAGAAGTGAAGTTACTTACATGTACTTGAGTAGATGTAACTGAACACTACTCGCCTCTGATCGTTAAAACTAAACCTAATGAGTTCAATCTCCTGCAGTGGAAACACAAAGAATGAAAGTAGTTCAGAATTAGGTCAAAGGACAAAATCTACCCGGGTGTCACGAGGAAACATGAAAATCTGCTGCATTTGACGAATCGTTTTCCTGTCAGGTCTTATACAGTTTGTTAAATCGAGTAAATGCTTTTACTCACCGGTGATCCTCCCTCCTCAGTGTTGTATTCCCGAACTCTTCTCCTGTTCCTAAACTCACCTGTTTAAACGCCGCTCCTCCCGGTGTTTCCCGTGAGTCTGTGAACGCAGCAGTGATTGAGCCCAAACTTGTCGTGGTAGTTTCTCCTCCTGAATGAGTCCGAGGAGCGAGTTCTGGTCAGACCTGTTTCACTTCATGTTTCTGTCAGAGACGGAGACGATTGGTTTGTTTTTGTAAAGACTGTTTTTCCTTCCCTTTGTTGCGTAATGTGACTAATGTAGTGTCTGGGCAGCGGTTCTCAAACTGAGGTCTGAGCGTCTAGGAAGAATCTGTTAAAGAATCTCATCTTGTTCTTGACGTGAATAATTATGACAGAGATATCAGTCAAAAACGGCAACATTTTAGCTTTCAAATTATAGACGGAATCAAAATGAACATTTGACAAACTTTATTTAATTGTTTAGTTTTGTATTACAGCATTTTACATTCATCACTTCCACCAAAATGCATTTATAACATGAACACATTATATTGTTTTACACAGATGATTAAATGTGGAGCATCATAGACCAGAGTTTAACGAGAGGCAAAGAAATATAACTTTAAAAATGGAAAAGAATGGTCTGTTTCAGCAAAAATAATTTTTTGACAATTTTTAAACATTTTCTCAAAACTTGAATGTACATTTCATTCATTGGCGGTTTGAATATTAACGTTGGTGGAAAAACGAGACCATTTACCATTTAAGTGGCATTGAAGACTGAATAATCCCATCAACAAAATACATAAATCTTTTGCTCTGTGGTTGATTAACTGAACCTGCATTTTAGTAAAATGTAGTCACTTTATTTTAATTTATGAACGTCACTGGGACATATTTTAATCTCTTTGGTTTTAGCGTCACCAGCTTCACCAACAGCAAAATAAGGGAAGATTTTCTCCTTGAATCTGTCTGTGTGAGAGCAGATCAGAGACATGTCGTCAGTGTTGTAGAAAGACACTTTCCCCTCGTCATAATCCAGACGCACTCGGATCTTCTTTACATTCAGTTTTTTACGAACAACATCAGAGTATTCTCCATCTTTAAACTTTAAACTCCAGAATCCATTTTGTGGAGTTGCAGATCTTTCTCCCTTCCTGTCGACAGACTCTTTGGCCACTCCTATGATCCAGTCTGGATGGTCTCCCACCTCCACGTCCCACTGGTGTGAGCCGCAGCTCCACCCCTCACTGCCCAGGACTTCTGGGTATTTACTGAATCTCTCTGGATTATCAGGAACCTGTTGTTCAGTTTCTCCAAGTCTCACTCCGCTCAGATCCTCAGACAGATAAAGCCATCTGTCTGCAGTGTTTGGGTCTAGAATCACTGGGCGGTCGTGGACCTGGCTCCTCATCTTCTCCCAGGCCTTAAAGCCCATGTTGCCCAGGACTGTGGCCTGGTTTATCAGGAGTCCTGGGCCCAGTCTTAGTGTTGGCTGTGAGAGGAGTGAGCGGGAGCTTTTCTGACTGTGTGAGTACTGTCTGATAAAGTCCATGTGTTCCCTCTTCAGCTGCTGCTCCACAGTGGAGATGTTCTTGTTCAGAGTGGACAGCAGCTCCCTGACCTTCTCCAGCTCTGAGTCCATGGTGTGAAGCTGTCTGCTCTGCTCCTCCCTCAGAGCTGTCAGCCTCAGCTCCTCCTCTTCCTGTAGGAACCGGTGGAGTCGCTCAAAGGTGTCCCTGATGTGACGTGCACACGCCTCTGCCTGCCTCTCCGAGTGAACACGCACTTCCTCATACTGTCGCTGTAAGGCCGAGGCCTGCTCTCTCTGTTCAGTCAAAGGCTTTAGCTCCGACTGTAGCTGCTCCTTTAACCGAGACACTGCCTCCTCCACAGACACCACAGTGTGGTCTCGGTGCTGAGAGAACTCACAGATAGAGCACAGAGCACGAGCCTCGTCCAGACAGAACAGAGCAGGAACCAAAGGGTGTTTACTGCAGACCCCCTCCTCTGCTTCAGTCTGAGGCCGTTTACTGCAGACCCCCTCCTCTGCTTTAAAGTTGAGGCTCAGCTTCTTCAGAGCAAAGTTCACTTCTGGAAAGTCTTTAAACTCCTTTCTACAAACCGGGCAGTTCTTGGTGTTGTTTGTGTCCCAGTAGTTCTGTAAACAGCTGGAGCAGAAGCTGTGGTTACAGCCCAGAGACACCGGCTCTTTAAACGTGTCCAAACACACAGGGCAGGTCAGGAAGTCCTCCACTGCAGCGATCCTCTCCGACATTTTACACTGATCACTAAAACCAACAAAAATCAACAGGACTCACGGAGCTGTGTCGTCTGTGTCCAACGCCCTCAAACTGACTGAATACTTTCACTTTGAGAATTGAAAATGTGCAATTCTGACCTGTAGCAGCAGGGGACACTGTTGGTCTGATTTACATTTAACATCTATCTCTCATCTACACACAAACTGCACATCATGGAAATACAAATATCAACAACTATTATTTGGGATTCAGATGACACCACAACACTCTTAAGGCCTGTCATAAAATTGACAACGAGAGTCAGATAAATTGTGTATAATCATATTTTGTGGTTGGACAAACACAGTGGGATAATGGACTTTCCTTAAGGTGATTTTGTATTAAATAGCCAACAATCCAGCGACATGAGATTAGTTTAGTTTAGTTTACTTTATTTATTTGTTTGAGCAGTTAACCTGATTGGATACAGACCCCGTGAATTTGCTGAATGTCTCACCCTGAGCTGTTCTGTAAAACAGAACTAAAAAACTCTTTAACAAATAATAACAAATACATTTCCAAAGTTTAAATATTGTGTTCAGCAATACAGGAGAGGACACGTGACCCACACAACATAACTTTATTTACAAAACAAGACCTTCCCAGATCATTTCCTGTAACCTGTTCTTCTTGTTTGTGTGCAGTTGTCTGGAGCAGAGAAGCCCCCTGCAGGTGAACCAGAGAACAACAGCTCCACTGCAGCTGCAGCCGAAGCCCCTGATGGAGGCAGCAAGGTGACGTTACAGCACTGCTACTCTCTTACCTTTTTAGAAACACTAACGTCCAGTGTCACCAAAGTGTAAACCAGAACTGTTCCATCAGTCAATCTTCTAACTTTAAAACAAAACGCTGGACTTAAAGAGAAGCCGACGTTTTACTCCCCAACTACCTCAAAGAGTGCTTTGCGCAACTTCCTGTTCACATTTTAACGTGAAATAAAAATAGAAAAAGATTTATAAAACAGAAGAAAACCTGATTAATGTCAAGCCAAGTGTGTTCAAATAGTGATGCTATTTTAAAGCAGTACTAAGTAACTTGTTTAACTTAATAAATCCTTTCCGTAGTAATACAAGTGTTAATGGGATGATTGGGGGGTCTTTCATCTCCCCCTGGTGTCTCTGGCCAGAAAACCACAATTGCAACTTGCCTGCCACCGGGTCGGAGTCACCAATACACACTAATGGAATCCCGAAGAAGAAGCTAACAGGCTAACGGGCAAAGCTAACTGCGGGCTAGCGTCACTTAAACAGTATTTACAGCCAAGTTTGAGTGAAAAAAAATGATCTCATTGTGTAACTGGATGAACAATATCCCTCTGTCCCTTTGTCTTTTCTGTCAGCGTAGTATTTACTCTCACCGACGATTAATGAGTAAAAAAAATACTACAATACCTGCAGTGGCGCTTATGGCCTCTAGGGGCATGAGTTACTTAATATTGCTTTAATATTTGTTAGCATCAAATTAACATTTACCTTTTGCTTCACTGCTAATACAGCAACAATTATAAACACAGAAGTCTCCTCCAGTGAAATATTTTCATCTTGAGAAAAGTTTTAATATGTTGTAACTTATTATCCAACAGCTGCTTGTTTTTTTTGCTGCAAACTGTTCAACAAAACACGGCTAACAGCTTGGAAGTTAGCATACAGATGTCAACATAGAAATCATAGGACATTGAGCGCATTACTAAAGTATAGGGTTATGTTTTGTCCCTTTCATGGCATTTATATAATTTCTGTGGTTTCTTTATCATTAACATTTTTCAGTATTCTGTTCAGTAATTTTTTCCTTTAGCCGTTAGCATTAGCCATCAAATAACACAAATGATTAAAGATTCAGATGTTTACAGCTGTTGCAGGGTCGCTCCAGGTTTGGACTTTAAAATACATATAGCCTACATATTTTAAAATATTAATACAGATGAAACAAAGGGGAAATAGTAATAAAAGGATAGTTTCAACATTTCTTTGCCTTATGATTAGGATGAGTTGTGACGTAACGTTCCCTGAATACTGCGTCTGTGCTCTCAGATGGAGATGGTGTTCTGGCTCCTGTCCATGTTGGCCAATCGGGACAAAGAGGAGATGTCCCGTACGCTGCTGGCTCTGTCCAGTTCTCAGGACAGCTGCGTGGCCATGAGGAAGTCCGGCTGCGTCCCGCTGTTAGTGCAGATCCTACACGAGTCTCAGGCGGATTGCAAGAACTCCGAAAAGGTAAGAGAATATATTGGCTATTTAGCTGTTTATAGTATATTTAAGAAAAACTATTGTTACATTAAAGATGAAAAGGATTTGAGTATGTTTTAAGATCTGTTTAAATCTTTTGTGTTAGCTCTCAGTTGTACAGTAGTTTTCCACCGTAGAAGCATATTTATAATATACAAACTTATTCCAATATCGCCACAAGAGAAGTCACTTCGCTTTAGAGCTTGTCGACTAAAGCTGATCTTGCCTTAGCCTTTTGTATTAGTGAGATAAAGCTGCGTGTTGTTTGTCCCTGCAGGCGTCCTGTAGCAGAGAGGCTCGCTCCAGAGCCGGGGCCGCGCTCCACAACATCATCTGCTCCCAGAACGATGAGGGCCAAGCGCGACGCGAGATCAGGGTCCTGCAGATCCTCGAGCAAATACGCACCTACTGCGAGAGCGGCTGGGACTGGATCGAGAGCCACGCCCACACGCCGTCTCCAGGGGCAACCACCTGCACAGGTGAGAGACAGGGCCAAGGATGGATGAACCAGACCAGGACTGAGCCAGGACTGAGCCAGGACTAAACCAGGACTGTCACTGCCTGATTTGGTTACATCTGTTTAACATTACTAGGACAACAGTTGCAATCAAGTGATAGCGGGATGTTAAGTATGACATCACACACGATAATGAGCTACTTCCGGGTCCAAACTGTTGAGAGTTCCATAGAAAAAACACACAAAACTTGATCTGAATCTTTTGCCGAAAGAGCAACAAATAAAGGGTCAAAAACTGTTTTGCACGAAATCATAATAATAAATGCAACAATGAGTATATTCACATTTTCAAAATAAGCCTTCATTGTGTATGGAAAAACATGATTTGATAAGTAACGTCAGAAAAGTTATACTAAAGAAAATCCAGAGTAATTGTAATATTTTTGTGAGATCAGATGTGTAAAAAGACCCTCCTACAAAGCTCTGAGGCTAAAGGTAAAAATCAGCAATCCATTATAGTGAACATGACTTCAGTTCCATTGGACCTGGAAGTAGAGCGATGACATCATCACTTAAAGGTGCATAATTTCACTTTTTATGTAAAAATAAAAGTGAATTTGACCTTTCAGTGATCCAGTGGCTATATGATTGGTTAAGTTATTCACTCCAGGATCAATTGTTTTTAGGGTTTTTGGTAGGTTTTTACTACTGATTGATCCATCCCCATAGTTATGCATACATTCCATTCAGAAAACATACCAGAAACCCTAAAAAAAATTCTGGAGCGATCAACGTAACCAGTAATACAGCCGCTGGATCACTGAAAGGTAAAATACCCACTAATATCAACTTTTTTCCGCATCAAAAGTTGCATAATGCACCTTTAACAAGAGGACTGGGTCGTTAAGTGTGACATTATACACGATAGCCAAGCTACTTCCGGGTCCAAACCAATAAAAAGGAGAAGCAGTGTTCGATCCTAACGTATGGGACAGTTGGCAAGTCGGCTAGTACGGGTCTGTTAGCTTGTTCAATGTATTTTTCCTATAGCCGTTAGCATTTCAACCTGAAAAGACTCAGAGACAGGCTGCGTTAGAAAGTTTTATTGAACTTTGTTATTGGGGCTCAGACCCCGGCGGAAGATGGCCGAACGATATGGAATGCATGGTGGACCTGGTGGTGGCATAACGGGACCCGATGCGCGTTGATGTGACGGGCAAAGCCCGGAGGAGGAGGGGCGGAGGAGGGTTGCTGCACAGCTGGGAAACTCCGAGTGATTGACCGGGGAGCTTAAGAAGGGGATCCTGGACGGTGATTGGCTGAGCAGAATAGGCGCTGCGCTGATTGCTGATGCGGAGGTGCCCTTGCGATGGGCCGTGATTGGATGGTTGGTGCAGGCTGCTGTTGAGGCGATGAGTGAAGGCTGCAGGTACGTCTCCAGGTTGAATTTGCGCTTAAGCTTCATTAGCCTCAAACATCGCAAATGATGAACGATCCGGATGTTTTCAGCTGTCGTCAACCATCAACCACATTTAAGTCCAAGCCTCCTTTGAAATTATTAATCAATGTGCAGATCTTTTAGACACACGGATTAGCATGACAAATCTTGTGACCAGTCCTATATTAGGACTGTACGTTAAACCCCAAACCTGTGTTTGTGTCGGTCAGATGTCCCGGAGCCGGTGGACCCTCAGATCTGTCAGGCCGTCTGCGCCATCATGAAGCTGTCGTTCGAGGAGGAATATCGCCGAGCCATGAACGAGCTCGGTCAGTGACACCTTTCACAGAATCACATACAGACACAAGGGGAGGCCAGGGAAACATGCCACCTGTCCAACACCAGTACTCACTCCTTTGCTGATACATGTGACCCACTATGCCTGGGCGATACTGACAAAATGTATATCTTATTACGGGGATTTTTTCGATATAAAATATGATAGTTCTGATGTAGCGTATCTTCCTTGGCGTGTTCAGGAGGCTTGCAGGTGGTGTCTGACCTGATCCACCTGGAGAACGAGATGTACGGGACACAGAACGACCCCATAAACATGGCCCTGCGACGCTACGCCGGGATGGCAATCACTAACCTCACCTTCGGAGATGTCGTTAACAAGGTTTCACTCTTTTGTCTTCCACTTAAGGCTGCAGCTGTAAACATTGTCACGCAGTGGTCGATGTTGAGATTTTTTGAAGTTTTCTGCCATAACATTTTTCGTTTTGAGTAAAAAGACCAAATTGATATCTCAAATTATAGTTTTTGTTCCTATTCACCTGCAGCGTCTCGCCTTAAGCTAGCTTGATAAATCGTTGTCTTTGCTTAGGCCACGCTGTGCTCTCGTCGGAGCTGCCTGCAGGCCCTGGTGGCTCAGCTGGGCTCAGACAGCGAGGAGCTCCATCAGGTGGTGTCCTCCGTCCTCAGAAACCTGTCGTGGAGAGCGGACATCAGCAGCAAACGAGTACTGCGCGACATCCGCTGTGTGTCCGCGCTCATGGCCTGCGCACTACAGGCCACCAAGGTACGACATGCTAACAATAAACTAGTACGACATGCTAACAACAAACTAGTACGACATGCTAACAACAACAAACTACAGGCCACCAAGGTACGACATGCTAACAATAAACTAGTACGACATGCTAACAACAAACTAGTACGACATGCTAACAACAAACTAGTACGACATGCTAACAACAATAAACTACAGGCCACCAAGGTACGACATGCTAACAATAAACTAGTATGACATGCTAACAACAAACTAGTACGACATGCTAACAACAATAAACTACAGGCCACCAAGGTATGACATACTAAAAACAAACTAGTATGACATGCTAACAACAATAAACTACAGGCCACCAAGGTACGACATGCTAACAACAAACTAGTACGACATGCTAACAACAATAAACTACAGGCCACCAAGGTACGACATGCTAACAACAAAATAGTATGACATGCTAACAATAAACTAGTACGACATGCTAACAACAACAAACTACAGGCCACCAAGGTATGACATGCTAACAACAACAGACTACAGGCCACCAAGGTATGACATGCTAACAACAATAAACTACAGGCCACCAAGGTATGACATGCTAACAACAACAGACTACAGGCCACCAAGGTATGACATGCTAACAACAACAGACTACAGGCCACCAAGGTATGACATGCTAACAACAACAGACTACAGCCACCAAGGTACAACATGCTAACAACAAACTAGTACGACATGCTAACAACAATAAACTACAGGCTACCAAGGTACGACATGCTAACAACAAACTAGTATGACATGCTAACAACAACAAACTACAGGCCACCAAGGTACGACATGCTAACAACAAACTAGTACGACATGCTAACAACAAACTAGTATGACATGCTAACAACAACAAACTACAGGCCACTAAGCTACGACATGCTACAACAACTAGTACGACATGCTACAACAACAAACTACAGGCACCAAGGTACGACATGCTAACAACAACTAGAACGACATGCTAACAACAACAGACTACAGGCTACTAAGCTACGACATGCTAACAACAAACTAGAACGACATGTTAACAACAACAGACTACAGGCTACTAAGCTACGACATGCTAAAACAAACTAGTACGACATGCTAACAACAACAAACTACAGGCCACCAAGGTACGACATGCTAACAACAAACTAGAACGACATGCTAACACAACAGACTACAGGCTACTAAGCTACGACATGCTAACAACAAACTAGAACGACATGCTAACAACAACAGACTACAGGCCACCAAGGTACGACATGCTAACAACAAACTAGAACGACATGCTAACAACAACAGACTACAGGCTACTAAGCTACGACATGCTAACAACAATAAACTACAGGCTACCAAGGTACGACATGCTAACAACAAACTAGTATGACATGCTAACAACAACAAACTACAGGCCACCAAGGTACGACATGCTAACAACAACTAGTACGATATGCTACACAAACTAGTACAACATGCTAACAACAAACTAGTATGAAATGCTAACAACAACAAACTACAGGCCACTAAGCTACGACATGCTAACAACAAACTAGAACGACATGCTAACAACATAAACTACAGGCCACTAAGCTACGACATGCTAACAACAATAAACTACAGGCCACTAAGGTAGTTTTAGTCTAATTTATTTTGTATTCTCTCGATAAGTCATTTGTAATAGCCTACAACATGCAGGTCTTTCCAGAATTAAGCCAGACCAGCTCTCTCATAACCATCTTCTCTCCCAGGAGTCGACCCTGAAGAGTTTGCTGAGCGCCCTGTGGAACCTGTCGGCTCACAGCATCGATAACAAGGCCGCCATCTGCTCCGTAGAGGGCGCTCTGGGGTTTCTGGTGAGCACTCTGACGTACCGCTGCCAAACCAACTCCCTGGCCATTATCGAGAGCGGGGAGGGATTCTGAGGAATGTTTCCAGCCTCATCGCCACCAGAGAGGACTACAGGTGAGGACACAAACCATCACAGTAAAGATTTATGGTTTTATTTTGGGACATTTTAGTTACAAATACTTTTTCAGAAGGATTTTGGATCTTGTTCAATATTAAAATAAGCAGTTTTTTAGTGAAAAATCGGTGGAAATTTTTGT
The DNA here is from genome assembly GCA_007210695.1 of Neogobius melanostomus. NCBI lineage: Eukaryota > Metazoa > Chordata > Actinopteri > Gobiiformes > Gobiidae > Neogobius > Neogobius melanostomus. The sequence goes on along the minus strand of VHKM01000956.1, from coordinate 142,728 downwards.
CTTGTGTTTGAAATTTTAAACTCAATAAATCAGGCTAGGATTTAGATTTTAAATAATCCCCTTGAAAAAAACTTCAAAATATTGTTTAGTCTAAAACTCTAAAGTTTTAAGTCTGTAGGAGCTACTAAAGTGGAGATATTGTTGCATAAATATGAGAAAGGGCATTTTGAGAAAATGGCGCTTAAAATACAATTTCCCAAATAAATATTATTGAGGAACATTGAATCAGTGAATAATTAAACATGTTATTGTGAAGATGAGGTATTTTTCTGTTTCCTGGTAAAAGTTTATATGTTAGATACCAATTTGTGCCCCCCCCCCAAAAAAAGAGTTTGCAGGTAGTGTCTCGCTTTAAATATAGGTCACATAAAAATGACACCTTGGACTTAAAATGTCTCCCTTTCTCTCTACACAGACAAGTCCTGCGTGACCACAGCTGCCTGCAGACCCTGCTCCAGCACCTGCGCTCCCACAGCCTGACCATCGTCAGTAACGCCTGCGGAACCCTCTGGAACCTCTCGGCTCGGAGCCCCAAAGACCAGGAGCTTCTCTGGGACCTGGGCGCGGTCAGCATGCTCCGCAACCTCATCCACTCCAAGCACAAGATGATCGCGATGGGCAGCGCTGCGGCTTTGAGGAACCTGCTCGCCAACCGGCCGCTGAAATACAAGGATACCGCCGTGGTGTCGCCCGGGTCGTGCATGCCCACGCTGTACATGAGGAAACAGAAAGCGCTGGAGGCCGAGCTCGACGCCAAACACTTGAAGGAGACTTTTGACACGATCGAAAAGCAGAGCCCGAAGCATTTGACTCTCAACAAGCCGCTGCGCCACATCGAGAGCCTCGCCAAGGACTACGCCTCCGATTCGGGCTGCTTCGACGACGACGAAGGCCCGAATATGTCGAGCAGTCTGGAGACGGGAAGCTTCTCGATGCTGTCCATGTTTCTCTCCAACTCAAACTTAATACAAACCCAGGCGCGGAAGAAAAACAACGAACCGGAGCGAGACGTCGGGCCGCCTCAAAGTAGCCGTCAAATCGCTCCTGCGCAGGACGACGTTGTGTCAGCCGCTGCAGAAAAGCTAGCGAAGAAAATCACAAATACGGTGGCGAAAATTGACCGTTTAGTGGAGGATATCACCATGCACACTTCATCAGAGGACAGCCTGAGTCTTAGCTCCGAAGACCACCTCGCTGACTGGCCGTACGGTTTGGACGAGCAGAACGAAGGCAGAGCAATGTCCTGTTCCCCCTGCCGGTTCTCCGATACAAGCAGCTTAGTAAACAGGGGCCGGTTAAGCCATGCGCACGCGCTTTTACGTCTCAAAGCGACCCATTCGAGCGTCTCCACGGACAGCCTGAACAGCGGCAGCAGCGACGGATACTGTGGAAGCAAAGACCAGATACTACCAGCGCCAAGACCTGTCCAACAGCAAAGGCCAAACCAACTCGATCTGAAAGTGGCGCATGATCAGCTGCTAAATGTTATAAATGCTGTTCAGAATGAGACGACAGAGCAGGAAATCCCAGAGAGAGACACGATGGGCAACGACGAGATAAAACGCAAGATTTTAACGCAACAGAAGCAGATAGGAACCAAGAGCAGCTCCCTCAATCTCCGGTCAGCGCGTCAACGAAAATGTCCTCTGACGTTAGCATGACATCCATAAAGCTCTCTCCGACGTACCAACAAGTTCCGCTCATCCAAAGCGTGGCTAAATTCGGCGTGGCGAAGACGGGCATAAATGTACAGGCGGCTCAAGCCATGCGCAGACAAGCCTGGGTTCCGACCGCGATGACGGGCGGAAGCATGAGCAAGTTTTCCCCAATGGCGTCGACGAGAAGCCCCGCAATTGGCACCATGGAGACGGTTCAGAAGTACTCCGTTGAAAACACTCCGATTTGCTTCTCGCGCTGCAGCTCGCTGTCCTCCCTGTCGTCCGGAGAAGGGGACGGGGCGGGGGCGTTGGACGTACAGAGCGAAAACGAACTAGACAGCGATTCGTCGTTGGAGATAATCGAAGTTGAAGATGGAGAAGAGGTGAAGAGGTTAGAGGAAGACGAGACTTTGGAGGATTTGAGTGACAGCCAGCTGCTCCTGACCGACTCCAAGACGTTCCCGGGCAAAGAACCGTCCCGATCGCGATTCCGTGTCCGGCGAAGAGGGAGAAAGTGTTCCTCCGCGGCGCGCACAATCCTGTACTCGAGGACAGGTCTCCTTCAAGCTCCTCCGAGAATTACATCCACGAGACGCCGCTGGTCATGAGCAGATGCAGCTCGGTGAGTTCGCTCGGCAGTTTCGAATCCCCGTCCATCGCGAGTTCCATCCAAAGCGATCCGTGCAGCGAGATGATCGACGGCACGATAAGCCCGAGCGATTTGCCGGACAGCCGGCCAAACGATGCCGCCCAGTCGCAGCAAAACGCCATGTTACGGCGAACAGAACATGCCCGAAATGCAGCCGATCGCCCAATGGGAAACTAGCATCAGGAAGTTCATGGAGATCACGGATTCGAAAGACCGATTCAACCCGTCGGATCTAGACGCGATGATATACTTCACCGTGGAGAAACCGACGGAAAACTTCTCATGCGCTTCGAGTCTGAGCGCGTTGCCTCTTCACGAGCACTACATTCAGAAAGACGTGGAGCTAAAGCTAACGCCGCTGCTTCAACAGAACGATAAAAACTGCTATTACGAAGAAGACGAACTGCACAACGAGCGCTACAGCGAAGGCAACTCGGACGACGATATTGAAATATTGAAAGAGTGCATCAACTCAGCGATGCCTTCCAGGTTTAGGAAATTAAGACCGTCGCTCATGACTCTGCCGTCGCACATGCTCAACCCGCAATAAGAAAGCAGATACAGCTCCCGGTTTACATGCTGCCGAACGGGAAGACGCAAATTTATCACGGCAGGCGGATCGTGATGCCACAAAAGACAAGTTCGACGATTCGGATTCCGCGGAGAACACGGCGGTCAACTTCTCCAGCACCACTTCGCTCAGCGACGAAACGCTGCATTACTCGGTGAAAGAGAGAGGCGCCAAAGAGTGCACGGCCAAAGGTTGAAGCAGGAGCCGATGGACGACGAGGCGAAGCGCATCGAGGACCTGCGGATTTTCTCGCACTTCCACAAGCCGCACAGGCCGACCTACCAGCCGGAGATACAGCTGACGCGGATGAGCAAACACGTGGTGCCGACGCAGAGGCTGCTGATGCAGAGCAAAGAGGTGGCAGACCGAGTGGCCAACCAAAGAAACCTGTCGCCGATCCAGCAACGGAAAATGCAAGTGAGGAAGATGGAGCTGCCCGTCATCAAGCAAAACTCGGAGAGCAACTTGAACGCTCGTTGCCAAAGTGAGCGCATGTACCAACATAAGCGGCAGTCCTCGGAGGATAGCAACAGCTTTATGACGAGAACGAACTTGCGAAAAGGCCAACGAGGAAGCAGTTGCGAGAGGCGAGCAGGAACACGCTGTCCAAAAGCATGACCAACATCGGGCGGGTCGAGAACACACAGAAACCAAGAGGCTTCCACAGGATAAAGCAGAATCTGATCAAAGACGAGTCAGCGGATGCTACTCTCTGAGCTCCTCTCTCAGCTCTCTAAGCGACGCCGAGTTTGACGAGCACAAGACCAAAGCGCAGCAAGTGTGGTTTAAAATAGACACAACAAAAGCGCGCCACATCTGAGCAAGTCCATGCTGATTCAAAGCCCGTACGAAGAGCAGAGCTCGCCCAGTTCTGTCAGCATGGACTCCGAGGACGATCTGCTTCAGAAGTGCATCACGTCCGCCATGCCCAAGCAGCGCCGCAAAATGGCCGCCCGGAAGAAGAAGGCGGAGAAGCAGAGGCAGCGGTCGGTGTGGAGCATAGACGAGGAGCTGGACAGCGACGACATGGCGTGGGACAAAGAATCCGATTTGAACAGCGTGGAGTGGAGGGCGATCCAAGAGGGCGCGAATACGGTGGTGACCAGGCTCCAGGCGTCGAAATCGCAAGAGCCGTCGTCAGAGGAACGGAGTCGGTGCTTTCCTTCAGTCTACGTCGAGCTTCACGCCCAAAGAGAGGAAATTCGCGAAGGACAAAAGCCGAACAAGCCGCTCGATTTCGCCCAGCGCAAACCGGTGCCCAATCTGCCCATGGTGTTCCGCGGCAGAACGGTGATTTACACGCCCAAGAAGGAGGACCCGCCGTCGCAGCGACCGCCTCCGAGGAAAACGTCCAACGGTTTGGACGCGCCGAAAAATCCCGAATTGGCGCAGCACAGGTCGAAGAGTTTACACCGACTGGGCAGCCGCAGGAGATGGAGTGGTCTCTGCCGAAACGCAGCTCGACCCGCCGCCGAGGATCCCGAAAAGCTCATCCTCCGGGTCCTCTCAGAGCTCCACGCCGTCCAAAACTCCACAGAGGAAGATAACGTCGCCAGTGCAGACGAGTAAACCGATTCAAAAGAAGAACTCCTCGCCAAGCATCAGTCCGCCGGCGACTAGTCCTCCAGAGAGAAGGGGGCGCTCTCCGGTCGTGAACCAAAATGAAAAGTCGCCGCCTCCGAAGACGCAAAAGTCGCCGGTGAGGATTCCGTTCATGCAGGCAGGAAGACAAACCCGGCCACTGTCTCCGCTCGTGACCAATCAAATGATCAGACAAAACAACGCTAATAACAACCAAGTTAACACAAGGAGGCCCGCGAATCGTTTTGATCTGGTCCGGATGACTTCTGCGCATTCGAGCAGCGGCGACTCGGACAGAAATGGGTTCACGAGGCAGCTCACGTTCATTAAAGACGCGAAGACGGGAATCAGGCGCGAAGGGTCCGGCAGGAACACTCCCGGTTCGCAAAACGGCTCCCCCCGGAGGCCGCGCCCACGTCTACGGTCTTCCTCTGCTCGTCGCGATGCCAGGAGTTAAAAGTGGCAGCGCAGCCTCCCGTCAGACCGCAAGGAAAGAACAGCAAAGCGCCGCAAGTGCCAAAGCAGAACTCCATGATCGAGCGGAGGAACGCAAATGTCTCCAGAGCTACTTCGAGCGAAAGGATGTGGCGGCGAGACGTCCGGCGAGAAGGACGAGCTCGGAAAGCCCCTGTCGCGCGGCGCAACGTAACGCATCGAACAGAGTCAACAATAATCCGAAACAGCAGCGGGAAAGCGACACTTTCAAGCGACACGCCTCCTCTCCGAGCATCAACATCCTGAGCCGCGTGACGAGCCGCTCCTCCCTGCGCTCGTCCTCCTCCGACTCGAGCGGGAGAGCGAAAAGCGAGCGCGAGGATTTGAAGAAGAAGAAGTCTCGGAAAAGCGACAACAGGGTGACGTGGAGGAGGATTCGCGACGAGGACGTGCCGCAGATCCTGAAAAGCACGCTGCCCGAGAACGCCCTGCCGCTGGTGCCTTCGCCCATCGAGGAGAAGGCCAAGTTACCCACGCTGCCGGGGCTGCCGGGCAAGCTCCCCACCATTTTACTGGAGTCGCGGAAAACCAGCGACGCCACGGTTCAAACGGAGGAGACGGCGGGCGCAAAGGCCAACTCCAGCCGCTCGCCGACGGTGGAGAAGGAGGAAGATCGACGAGGAAGAGCGGGGATTGCGAGGGGACGCACATGCAAGGGGCGGTGCATTTCAGGCAAGGGTCGCCGAGCAAGTCCGCGAGAGTGACGCCGTTTAACTACGTCCCGAGCCCGATCGTGTTCCAGGAAACAATCAACGAGAAGTCGGAAGAGAAAACTGAATCGTAAGCACAAAGACGACAGTGCTGCTCCCTATACCTCAAAGAATCCCCATTTTAACCCATATCACCGCCGTTTTCCCCTTAAACTGTCACGTATTATAGCTCCAGTCTACATACACGGATGGATGTATGCTTTCGAACTCTTTACAGAAGATGCACTTCGGAAACTCGACGGATGCATCGGTTTTTGTACCTTTTTTGTATTCGTAGATCGAACATCGCTTGAGTAGAAACGTATGAAACCGTAATGGCCAAAAGCAGCGGGCGCCGCGCTTACCACGAGTTAAACAATATTATGCAAAACCACGAAGACGACGAAAAGTGACGGGACTGAGACGGAAGGACGGGCGCGCGACAGACTGTTGACTATTTTACACCGAAGACATGAACCCGCAGGACATTTATCTCAGTATTCAATAACCACTGTATAACCGATATCTGTGTAACTGTTAGCTTTCGGTGATGCATTCAAAGTCCGGCAGAAACGTGAGGAATCGGCTTCAATAGCTGTTCAGCGTCACTGATGGAATTGTCAAGGTGGTGATTAAGACAAACGCTGCAGGTGAAAACGTACATTGTTCATGCAGTGATCAGTTATCCTCATACCAACTCTCCCTTTATGATGTTTATTTTAAAACGTTGTCTACAGTAGGCAAGGGCGTAATGTTGGTTGATTATTTAGCCTATAATGAACTAGTAAACAATCTTTAATACAAATGCTGGTACAATAATCTACTGAACGCAGTCACACTTCTGTCACAACAGTGCGTAATGAACACACTTTTATTCATCTCATGTTGCAACAAATACAGCTCAGAATTATAGGGTTCAACATAAGAAATCGAAATTAAATGTTTAAAAATTACCCTGCTATCCCTATGACAGCAGCGGGTCACCAGTCACCAACTCTATGTCGGCAGACGCCCAGGTGCCCTTTGGGAAATCCCCAGTATAGTCCGGTTCACTGTTTAGATTTCCCTGTTGAGGATTTGGTTCACAGTATGAAAACTATATATTTTGGAAACCTATGGTATAAGCCAGTAGTTCCCAACCTTCTCACCTGTCTCACGTACCCCTGAGTCGTTAATTCATACTCTGAGTTACCCCTACCTTGAGGATCTTGCCAATATTATTACAAAGTGACCAACTAACAAAGATTATACAGTGTTTATTCTGATTGTGTCAACATAAAGCTAAAATACTCTTAAAACTAAGTTTCCTTTGAAATTCTACACAGTTTCACCTTTTTTTCATCTTAAATAATTCCAAGTACCCCTGCAAGTGCTCAAGTACCAAGTAACACTGTATAAGCAATGAGAAAAACATGTTTCAAAAAGCCCTTTTCGTTGGTAATATTGTGTAATTATACCGTATTTCCATGAGAGTAAATGGGGAGTTCTGGTCATCGCTACGGTAAGCCATCAAACATATGACAAGGTTTCATTGACTTTTCTGATTGGACCAAATGGAATTTTCTGCCAGATTTGCAAATTTCTGCCAAACATGTTTTTTTACTCCCCATATAAATGTCGCTATTGTCGCACTTTACATATCAGAGCAAATGGAAACATGTTTTGTCTGATTGCTTATTTAATAAAGTTTTGATAGTCTTCACAAAAATCTGGCGAAATTACATAATGAACTGGACTATTGGCCCATGAGACTTTTCTTTAAAAAAATAGTATAATATACTATATTATACAGTTGAATTTCTTGCATTATGATGTTAAAATACACTTATTGTGTTCTGAGAGTTGGAAAGAGCTTAACTTTATCATATAATACACTTCATATTCTATAGTTTAACAGTTTAACTTAGGATATAATTTAACTGGTAGGCCTTGAACAACTTAATGCTCTCAAAGTCGCCCTTGGCTCTAAACGTTGGTGACCCCTGATCTACAGATTTAGTCTGAAATCACACCGACATGACCGGCTCTGGGAGAAAAAATCTGGAGGGAAATGGGAGAAAAGTAGAGAAGAAAATATGGATAAAAGGCAGAAATCGGGGGGAACAAATGAGAAAAAAATGTGGGAAACGTGGGGGGGGAATGGCAAAAAAATGTGGCAAGTGTTGGAGATTTTTGCCCTGACGTGTTGCCTTCACATTTCTGCTGCCTTTTCAATGCATCACCTAGTTTAAGACTCAAAACTCCTTTTCCGAATAATCTCCACATCGTCTCGTTGTAAATATCTCCAGTTTAAAGGTCCTCTCCGGCATGTGCTGTTCCGCCCCTCACTCCGACAAACGCGAAACCACACGGAGCAGCTGCGACTCAGTGGAAGCAGAAACGGAGGAACGGACTGTGAAATCCACTCGTGTCAAATCTACAATGTGCCGTGGAAGTCTAGTGCAAATAGTGGAGTGATATTTAACTACAGACCTGTATCCGATCATCGTTACATCCACGCAAGAGCGAAGACGTGAAAGAACCGCAGCGTTTTAAAGGAGCTGCTGGAAGTCTGAGAATCATTTCCGAGTCTGCGAAACTAAATCGTGAGAGAAAAGTTGGCGCCATTTTGATTTACAGACAAGATGTTTCAACGCCGCAAACTGGACAATCAGTGGGTTTCTTGTTTTCAAAAGATTGCAGACATTAGATTCAAGTATGTTTGAAACATTTTACAACTGTTAAGCGACAAATGTGCTGAGAATAAAGGGGCGATATATTGTCCATAAGATCATTTGAAATGGCTGTTTGGAGGATAATGCAACATCACAATATCGAGTTTATCTCCAGTGCAGAAAATGTGGCGAGAAATGGGGCCAAAAAGTGACGGGTGAGGAAAAAAAACAAAATATGAGGGGGTTATTAGAGAAATAGAGAAGAAAATAGGGGGACATAGGGATAAATGGGGAAGAGGAAAAAATCTGTGGGGAAATGGGAAAAGTAGAAAGAAAATAGGAAAACAATGGAATAAAAGGGGAAAAATGGGGGAAAATAGAGAACAGATTGCGGGAGAAAATATGGATGAATGGGGGGAAAATGGGGAACAAACTGAGATAAATCTGGTGGAAAATGGGGGAAATTGCACAATATGGGGGAAAAATAGAGATGAACTGGGAGATAAAAGGGGGAAAAATGGGAGGGGTGATGAGAAAATTGGGAGAAAATCTGGAAGAAAATAGAGATAAATTGGGGAAAAGTGAAATGGCATAATATGTGGGAAAATTTCTCGTTGTAGTCTGTTCAGGGAAGTTATCTTTCTGAGCGACAAAGCGATGCCATTAGTCAGTCGACCCCAGGCAGTGGTGTGCTGGGACCTCATCACGACCCGGGAATTAGAGAACACTGGCCCACTTTCTGTGGGGTATAACTCAGTGGTAGCGCGCTAGTCTCTGGTGCAGGAGGTCCACGGTTCAAGTATGGCTACGACACTTTCTAACGCTTTCTCTTTTTACATGGCCGCTGCACACACAGTGTGAGCCTGATACAACTCCACAATCAGCACCAAGTTATAAGAAAAAATATTATTGTCCACTTTTCTACCTTCACTGCCTTTTCTCTCTTTACTCGCGCGGACACTGTCTCCGCTGGATTGGACTTCACCAACTTCAACTAAAGCAAAGGGGTGTCCACTTAAACACCCTCTGAGTTAGTACAACGTCAAATGGTATCTCCCCGCCACAAGAGAAAAGTTAGATGCGAACATTTTTTCTAATTTGACACATTCCCCCTCGTGGGGCGGCCCGGCCCTAACAGTGCGGCGCCACCGGGAAACCTCCCGACTCTCCCTATGGCCAGCACACCTCTGCCCAGGTGTTTTTGTTGCACTAAATCACTCAGGAAAAGCTTCTGTTGTAAGAATAGATACATGAACCATCAGATACATTGTGTTTAATCCTCAAAGTCAGACTCTGAAATGATTCCGCAGCAAAAGCTTCTGCAGATGATATGTTTCGACAGCTCCTTCAGGACGAGCCGTGTGAGTGTGAATCGTGAACATGTGAATGCTGAATAAGCGTGTCGGCCTTGTCCACATTCAGCCACTCGCTGCAAAATTACGGAAATGATCTTTCAGTTTGTTTGCCTTTAACTCGAGGCAGAGATCTGGACGGAAAGAGTTTCAGAGTTGTGGACGGGACCGCAGTCGGGGACGTTCGGCTGTGTGTGAAATAGGAGACGAAGCCTGTGTCATAATCAATGTTTTCATCCAATAAAGTGTAACGTGTTTTAATAATAATGTTGTACGTGTGCTTTGCTTTAATCGTTGTTTCTGACCAATAAATGCAACTGCTTTGGCTCGAGGCGGGACACACTGGTCCATTTACAGCAGACGTCACAAATGCCAAATTACCCTGTGAATAATCTGGTAACCCCGACCAATAAATGTCAGGCAGCAAAACATTTCACCTCTGAATAGAGCTCCACAGTCCCGCCTCCTCTCCGTCCGGAATAAAATTCCCCTGCTTGGGTCGTATGGATTTCAAAAAAGTCTTAACTCCGTAACTACGTCAGCTTGGGCTGAAACCAGCTATGTGGTTATAAAGCGACCTCAAAGTCAGATGTAGGTGAAAAAACACGTATGAGATCGATCTAGTTCAGGAAAAATACAGTTTAACAGCGAGCCTTCGTCCTAGAACTACGTTACCCAGGATGCTCGGTAGTCACGTGATCTACGCCAAGGCTTTGATTGTTGAGCTTCACGTTCCCCACGTATTTATTATTGTATGCAGAATGTCTAATTCTAGTAAATCATGTACATCATGTAGGCAGATATCTGACGTTTATCCATATAAAACACTGACGGTAAGAAAATCGTAAATGGCAATCAGAAAAGTCCCTAAAGATCCCTTTAAACGAGCTACAGATGTTTCATCCACTTAGCTTAAATCAGATGTTAAATAGGAAAATTACGTTGAAACCCTTGTCTTAATGGTAAAAGAAACTCACCGAACCCGCTAAAAACCTTACCAGCGCCGTGTCGCAATGGTTATGGATACGGAGTTTGCAGGAAGTAAAATATGTACACAGCCTGTACTTTGCCTTTCTTAACATTAACATTTATGGTCACAAATTGCTACATAGCTGATTAGCTTTATGGTGTTGTTAAACTCTATATTTGAATTTTGGAAAATCGACGGTCTCAGAGAAAGGGATTTTGCTTCCGGACCGGAGCAGCAGGACCGGAAGGGTGGGACTGTGGAGCTCTATAATACTATAGAGTTCGGGAATGTGATGTCATATGCTAAGCATTATGGGATTAGCAGCAATTGTAAACTAATGGAGATTTTAAAATTAAATACTGAGTTATTGTTCACATTAAAACACTTGGACACCACAGTGAGTTAGATGTGTTACCAGCAGTAACTCAGCAGCTAACGGAGTCGTTCCACGGCTTTTTCTCCCTTTTTACTGTTTTAGCTCATGTTAGTCAATGGAAATGTATGCTAACAGCTGCAAAGATGGCCGATCTCCATGGTAACTGTGGAATTTCCCGAACTCTATGCTCTAAATATGATTTTAAAACATCTATTTCACTAAAAATGGGTCTTACAAATGCAAATAAACGAAGATGATCTTAAATGGACTTCAAAACACTTTTCGAAGTTTCGCATCATAACGAGTGAGGGGAAAAAACAAATGTCGAACATCACAGATATTCTGTTATCAATAAAATTATTTTATTAAATACAGTTAGAGCAATGAAGTACGACTTGGACGGAGCGGCCAATATGTTACACTCAAATAAAAGCCATGTATGTAGTCATATGAGCCTGGAGTCAATACAGATCCGTTTAGGGCTGATCACCTCAAAGAGTAGAAAAATGGGAGAAGTTGAGAAATGGAGGAGAGACTTGAGAAATTCCAACTCAATAGGCCACTTAGAACCATTTATTTGCCATTAGTCCCAAAACATAAAGAATGAGTGTGGATAATACGTCTTTCTTCTTAGGTGAGATATTGTATAAAAAGTTGGGAATGAAACTAAATGGCTGTGTTTTACAACCAAAGGAGGGACATGTGGTCACTGTGGGGAGGATTCCAAGTTCTTCATGAATCCTTTAGGCAGAGGAGAAGAAGGAAGAACGACTTTGTCCCTGGAGACAAACGTGTCCCTGAGTCTGCGACACTAGCCGGACGCCGCCGTATCGAGCGTCCGTGCTTTGACGTCCTGGATGTCCCGCTGCAGACCGTCCGCCGTCCTCCTCAGCTCGCCGCGCTGCCCGTCAGGCGGTCCTGGGCCTCCGTGAGTCGCTGGTTCAACTCCATGAAGCGCCTGCACTGTTCGAACCTCAGCTCCACTTCCCCGTCGCCCGAAGTCGGAGTCGATGCTACGAAACACACGCCGGATTTAGACTCACTTTAACTTGACACATTTGACAGTGGAAAATGGATGATGATGACATTGACATACATTAGTCAAATACAAAAATGGCGTGACATGAAAGGAAAGTGTTTTAAAGCTTTATTAGCGCCTCCTTAACTGCCCATTTAGTGCTGCTAGGCCACCTGGGGCGCCATCTGCTGGAGCGGCACTAAAGTGTGTTTAAATTTTAGCCCTTGACGTCCATTATAACATTGGCGACTTTGGACATGCTGTAACTATGGACGAAAGGTGATAGAGACTTGCAGATAGGGCTGTCATGATTCAATATTTTGAGTCACGATTATTGTGAGAGAAATATTGCGATTTTACAATTATTCACGATTATCGACCGAATGAAAGGAAAGAACTGATATTTTAGTTTTTGTCTTTAAAAAGCTTTTAATACTTGAACTTGTAAACATTCACTGTTTCTAAAATGAAAAATGCTTAAGATTGTTTTGCATTAAAATAAATAGGCCTACATTGAATAATACAAAACAATGTCAACTTTACTTCTTTATAATGACCATAATTATCATAATTATTTACTATATATTATTAGGCCACAGTCTAGGCTGGGTTTCCTGTTCTCTAAAGTTCTGCTGCTGCTTAATTATTTGTCAGATGTTTTGATGAACAGAGAATGAAACGTGTTTACAAAATGACTAAGGAGACTCTTTTGAACAGCTGATTTCCACATGTGCGCGGTTTCACTTTCCTTTCTGTTACGCTGAAGCAGAGCGGAGCGCGTTAGCTTTTCTTTACATCCTGAGCCAGTTGTGGCTATTTCCCAACATTTGGACAACTTTTTTATGGAATATGCAGTTTGTTACCTTGACCTGGACATTTACAGCGAAGGTTATCTCCAAGATGTTGTTTATATTCGATGTAGCCGATATCAGCGCCTTTTGCTGCAACTTTCTGACGACAGGGTTTGCATAACGGATGTTCCATCGACAACAACAACGCTTGGTCATGTTTTGGATCCTAAAGAGGTCCCACTCTGCTGACTTCAATCGTTTTTGGTGGATACAACACTGGAGGAGAGCGTCCTTCTGCCTCGCTCAACTACCGCTGAGTTTACGCTGTTTATGGCGTGCAGCGGCTCGTGCGTCAGCGTGAAAATTTCCAGGTAAACCGTGGCTTCTGAAATTCTACGGAAAACCTACCGCGTCCAGGGCCTGCAGTATCTCAGAAGCTTCCCCTACGTTATGTTCACCTGGGAAAACCACAAATGTAACCGCGCATGGGCAAGACGTTCCAGGAAATCAGAAATTAAACGGATAAACTGATATTCCTCTTGGAAATATCCGAATGAAGTGGATTTATTGATCACAGATTTTGGGGCCCTTCCTCACGAAGAGCTTCGAGAACAAAGCAGCGAGACCGACAATGGGACGTAGACGCTCGGCCCCCGGACAGGAGAAGAGTTCCCAAGCGATTCGCACCACCATCAAATATCACACACTCATAAACATTCACAAAGCCAAAGTGGTGAAGTGTCAGAGCGGGGCTTCAGTGAGCTGGACTTACCCGGGTCCGTCTGGTCCAGCAGTGTGAACAGAGGGTCGTCTGACGCGGAGTCCTGGACGTCCTCCAGGACTGCTCCACGCTCGGGGCTCAGGTCGACTGGGCAGCACCACCCGCTTCTTCCCCTTCGAGCCCAGGTTCATTTTACCGCTTCAGGAAACGGAGAAAGTCACTGGAAAAACGTGAAGAAGAAACGGAGAAATGACTGTCAGAGGTTTTACATGGGAGAACGTTCTTTCAATGTAGCGGATTTCCAAAACATGCCAACAAGGGGTCAAGAATGAAATAATGCACATAAAACACAGACTATAACACAGAGACGATTAATAATCTAAAGAAACTATTTAATTCCAGTTCCACGTCCGTTGTGTCTTTATCAGTCGTAGCGCTCGGTTGCCCGTCAGTTGCTAAAGTTCAATAGTATTGTTTCGAGACAGAGGTTACAATATTTGCAAATATTACGAAAGCCGAATTATTGTAACATGTTAAAGACTCATAATAGTCACATGTACATATGTCAAAGCGTGCGCTACACTTAAAAACATAAAAGGTAAACAGGATTTCTAAAAGAGCAAACGGAGCTCGGTGCAGCGTAGGCTAACGTGGCATTTATCGTCGTTTCACGCTCTTACCTGCTGTTGTACCGCCTTGAGAAATTGTAAATTCCCTTCGCCAACTTCCTTTACGTTTATGTAAATATGAGTTCGCAAACCTTCAGAAAAGTGAGGATATTTGGCGAACTCCCAGAAAACAAGCTACAGACGGAGAGACGAGCTGGACTCCCGGTGCGTCCGCTGCCACGTGACACCAGGACCGTGTCGCCTACGTCACACGTAAAAGACACGCGCAAATAAAAAATAAAAAAATAAAAAATACTCATAACCCACGCCTGAACGAGCACAGTTTCTCCAGTTCGGCTTTACCCAAATCTAACAGCTTAAAAAAAGGATCAAAGTAGCGACAAAACGAGATAAAACGTAACAAAAACGTGCCTGAAAAGAAATAATAAGACAAAAACGTGACGAAAACGTGATGAAAACACAACAATAACGCGGTGACAATGTTACAAAAAGTTACGATCACTTTGGAAATCTTAGCAAATTTTAGCTTTAGATTGGGTAAAGCTGAACTGGAGAGGTTAAGTGTAATTTGAAAAAAAATTTGAAATAATGGATTTGTTCTTGCAGCAAATGAAGCACAAGAAAACAGTTTAAAATTGTAGAAATTGTATCTATTTATTTTGGATAAACAATGAAAACATAAGCATTTCAATAAATATATTTTTTAATTAATCAATACATAAATGACCAAAATTAAAGTTACAAAAAAAACTACAGGAAAGGTGACAATTAAAAATGGCACATTTTGTTTTGAAATTGTTTTGAAAGTTTGAAAAAAACCTGTCGAATAGCTTTGTTAAGATTTATTGTCAATAGTCGTACAACCCTATCGTGTCTATTTCTGGTTGAGGTGCTACACAGAAAGAAAACTAAAGTAATCTATTCAACTCGGAGATACAAAAGGAAAAAGGGCATTTCACAAAGTAGAGAAAAAAACATTGAAACTAATCTAACAACTACAAACAGCAGGTTACTGTGAAAAAAGACACTCTTCATGATAAAGTCCTTCATTGATGAGAAAGGCTCCACTGTGGCCTGAAGATGGCGCTGTCGCTCCTCACTCCACTGCTGCTGCTGTTCTTATCTGCAGACCTGGAACAGAACCACAGCAAATAATAGAACTACTGCAAATGTATTCATCAAAAATGTCCCAATAATAATAATAATAATAATAGCAGTTCACAATGTATTCAGATGTTTACTTCTTGTGTAATAAAACCGCATTTTGTAACAGTTCTTATTATGCATAATTTATTATATAATGCAATAAAATTATAGCTGCACTATTAAAGCGTGTGTAAACATTTTGTCATTTCCTAAACATTTACAAAGCTGTCCTCATCATTTATTAAGCATTTTTAAACAAGTGGTGATTACCTCATTGTTCAGTCCATTTATAAATTAAGACCCGAAAAGACAATAAGCCCAATCTTTAATCAGACAGAGCATTATTACTATGGCATCTGTTTAGGAGCTTATTAATGGTTCATTGTTAAAATTGTGTAAATGTTTTATAAATTGCCTTTTTTTACACTATTTAAAATGACAATCAAGCGAGTTCCAGATATAATTTCAATGCATTTTACCAGCATCGGCTCCAGATACACATGACTCAGGGTGCATTTGACTTTTATAGGGTAGGGGTGCACATTGACACCCTCGTCATTAAAATACACAGTAGGGTGCAAACATGTTCAAATTAGGTCCAAACAAAAAATGCCTGGGCTGAATTATTGTCCCAGTCCGCCCCTGTTTGCAATGGAAGAAAGTTGAGCAGAATTAAGTACAAGTTACCATTGGTGCAGCTCTCTGGCTTATTTTTGTGTGTTTGTTTGTTTATTTGGTCGGGACATGTTAATGAACACACATGTGGTGTGTTTAAATGCTAAAGGGACTACACGGAGTTTAAAATGTTAAAACTTAAGTATTTTCCTCCCCCTACATGTTCCAGCAATGTCTTAATGTGTAGAATGAGCCCAGACCTGTCACTCAAAAGGTGTTATTTCAGGTCCGATGTGCCGTCATGCACGAGCTTAATATGGAGTCTGCAGTTACGCGTAAGACCTGAGGTGGCAGTAGTGAGTATAAAAATGACCAACTTGCATCTAGTCCGTTTAAGTCTCATGATGAGACTCATGACCTGTCCAGGGATCGAACCTCAAACCTTCTAGCAGTGAAACAAGAGTGCTCGCCCTCATGTCGCTCCAACTAAATTCAGATACTCATGTGGCCTCTTGTAAAATCCCCCACCCCCGGAACAGACGTAGCCTCGCTGTTAGCTGCAGAAACCTAATGGAAAATGGCGGCTGACTCCAGAAGTTCCTGGCTGTAATAGACCTTCCATTGAAACCTTTTATCCTCTGTAAGTCATTATTGAACACAGGCTTGTTATTCTGACCTCCACATGTTCGTCATAACACTTATTTTTTCCTTTATTCTGGCTCCGTACTCCAGTCCATCCAGTCACACTGCAGCATGAATGAGCTTCAGTTTAGCCCATCATGATGAACGCTATGGGGGAAGCCGCCCTCACTTGGTTCACCGCTTTTCTACAGTCCATGGTAGTTACCAAATTACTAACAAAATGAGAGTTTAATGTGGCACATTATACTGAAATGTGGTTTTATCACACAAATCCCTGAGCCCTGGGCCAGGAGGAGTTCTCGCTGTAGGGCTTTGTTTTGAAGTGGCGGTGTTAATCCCATGAACATGAACACAGAGCGGGACCACGAGGTCCATCTGCCGCTTTCACAAATCCTTAAACAGATCTGACCCGGGATCAGGACTAACACTGACACTTCAGACTCATCAGTGATTTAACCAGAGGTGGCCAGTAATTGGTTTTACTGCACCATACATTTGACACTTTAGCTAGAGTGACCAGACTTTCCACATTAAAAACTGGGACACAATGGGAGTTTATTGGGGTAGCCAAATTGTGACTTTTTTCACTCACATTGAATGGTCAAACTTCCTGTTTATGAAAGTCTAATCTCAGTTAAATGGACCACCAGCATCGAGGTGATAGACCTTTAGCTGTTTAATTGGTTCAGCCAATAATCAACTCTGTGTTTGACACATACATATGATATTGATATTAATACCTATTTGAACTTTTAGTGGCCCCGCGGCTGAGGGGGGTTTGCCATTGCATGACATATGTATAATTTTTGTGTTTCTCCATCATTATATCTCATAAGAGCAGGTTTAGTGGCCATTGGATGTGTATCCGATCTAGAGGTGGACAATATGGTAAAATTGATAAATAGTCTCACGTTTGAAGCTCTTTCCTACCTTCATCAGGCCCAAAGCGCTTTACAGCAGGAATCAGTCACCCATTCACTCTCTCATTCATAAACCAATGTGCGCAACCATAGCATTAGCCTCCAAACATCGCAAATTATGAATGATCCAGATGTTTCAGCTGTTGTCAACCATCACCACATTTAGGTGACGTCAAAGCCTGGATAAAATCATTAATGAATGTACAGAACTTTTTAGATTTTAGATACAATTCCGTGTATAAAAGTGTCTGAGAGCCGTTGTGATTGGTACGGAGGCCACTGTGATGGAAAGCAAGGTGCTATGCTAACACACATACAGCCGCTGGCCATTAAAGGTCTAACATGCATTCATTTCAAGGGGGAAAAAAGTTTCACAATGATGATGAAAAAGGAGGAGAAGAAGAAGGGAACTAATCTAGCACTGCACAGTTTCATAAACTGCTCAAAACGTACCTTTATCCCAGGAAAGGCTGAAAAGAGAAATTAGTCGAGAATAAGTAAAGTACGTACGATGAGACATTCAATGACAGAGTACGTACTACTTTGTCCTCGCTCTCTTTCCGTCTGCGCTCCGACCGCTCGGACTTGTCATGTGACTTGTCATGTGACTTGTCATGTGACTTCTTGTGCGACTTGTCATGTGACTTCTCCTGTGACTTCTCGTCCCGCTCGTGTCTGGACGGTTTGGACGGCCCGGGCTCGGCGCTCTCCTCGGAAGTGCTGGGTAAAGCTTTGGCCTCAGACAGACCGGGAGCCACCAGAGCTTTGTTCTTCACCAGCGTCGACAGAACTGCACAGGAAACAGACAAACTCTGAGTAAAGAGAAAACACTGGAGGAAACAGACAAAATATTGTATCGCAATAGACCCTTTAACTGCTGACATCATCAGTGACATCATCAGTGACATCAGCTGGAGGCAGGAAGTGATCAAGAGAAATAAGATTAAACTAAAACTAGTGATTTTAAGTGTAAAACTACAACTGAAAATGTGGTCCAGTTGTGGCTTAAGGTGCCAGAACAAGAGGAATGACATTTGAGTCGATAAAATAAGGTTTATCTGATATTTCCAAAAACAGTTAGACATTTGTTTATCGTTACTATGACAAATAGATAGGAATCAAGCTTCCCGCCTCCAGTAAGCCGGAATGTTTACAAACAATTAAAGGGTCAATATTAGGTGATGCCATATCTGTATCTCTGCTCCACCCCTGCAGCCGCAGAGAACTTCAGCTCAGACGTCTCTTTCCTCTCTGCACCTTCCCCTCTTTGCTTTCTCACTCGCCGCTGTGAGCACAGGCACCACAGAACAATAGCCTCAGGATCTGAATTTAAGTTTGCAGCGGATTTACTATGTTTGTGTGAACGTGCGTGAAGTCTCCTCATGCGACACAGACATTACTACGTGCGTTGTATCATCGGTCGCATTCGCACACATTTCTATAACTCTTCTTTCTAATCGTTCTCATTTAGTACAGGCCGTTTTTTGTCAGCTGCGGTAATAAAAGAGGCGTAATACTGTTCAGTGCCACTTTATCACAATGGCTTCAACGTGGTGCCTTCAGAGCACTTAAAGCCCGAAGCACAGCATGTTATCAGAGTATAGGAGGCGTAGGCACTGTGTACTAAGGCATGGAGCAGGTTCAAATCTGCAAAAGCAGCAGTAATACTGTTACCTTCTCGTGTGAGGTTCTCGGCGGCGCTCATGGCCTTCCCGCTGAGGTCGTTGACCATGTCATCCACCGTGGCCTCGTGCTTCAGGAACACAGGCCTCACCACACGATGTAAATGAGCTGAGAGCCGTTCCACGAGACCGGAGCCATGCACCACAGCAGGAACAGGCACTGAGGGAACAAGAGCCCAACAACAGGAGCTTCACAATTACTGTCTTCATCCTTGAGGGAAAAGTCTTGTACTTCAGTCCTCAAATGGTGGCATTAACTACACGTGACATCATCATAAGCGCATGTATAGTTTACCTGAGTGTGTGTCCTATAGTGAACAGCCGGGTCATAGTTTACTTGAGTGTGTGTGTGTCCTATAGGTGAACAGCCGGGTCATAGTTTACCTTGAGTTATGTATGTCCTTAGGTGAACACCGGGTCATAGTTTACTTGATGTGTGTTGTCTATAGGTGAACAGCCGGGTCAATAGTTTACCTTGAGTGTGTGTATGTGTCCTATAGGTGAACAGCCGGGTCAATAGTTTACCTTGAGTGTGTGTGTGTGTCCTATAGGTGAACAGCCGGGTCAATAGTTTACCTTGAGTGTGTGTAACGTGTCCTATAGGTGAATAGCCGGGTCAATAGTTTACCTTGAGTGTGTGTAACGTGTCCTATAGGTGAAAGCCGGGTCAATAGTTTACCTTGAGTGTGTGTAATGTGTCCTATAGGTGAACAGCCGGGTCAATAGTTTACCTTGAGTGTGTGTAACGTGTCCTATAGGTGAACAGCCGGGTCAATAGTTTACCTTGAGTGTGTGTAACGTGTCCTATAGGTGAATAGCCGGGTCAATAGTTTACTTGAGTGTGTGTAACGTGTCCTATAGGTGAATAGCCGGGTCAATAGTTTACCTTGAGTGTGTGTAATGTGTCCTATAGGTGAACAGCCGGGTCAATAGTTTACCTTGAGTGTGTGTAAGTGTCCTATAGGTGAACAGCCGGGTCAATAGTTTACCTTGAGTGTGTGTATGTCCTATAGGTGAACGCGGTCATAGTTACTTGATGTGTGTAATGTCCTATAGGTGAAGCCGGTCAATAGTTTACCTTGAGTGTTGTAGTGTTCTATAGGTGAACAGCCGGGTCAATAGTTTACCTTGAGTGTATGTAGTGTGTCCTATAGGTGAACAGCCGGGTCAATAGTTTACCTTGAGTGTATGTAGTGTGTCCTATAGGTGAACAGCCGGGTCAATAGTTTACCTTGAGTGTATGTAGTGTGTCCTATAGGTGAACAGCCGGGTCAATAGTTTACCTTGAGTGTATGTAGTGTGTCCTATAGGTGAACAGCCGGTCAATAGTTTACCTTGAGTGTATGTAGTGTGTCTATAGGTGAACAGCCGGGTCAATAGTTTACCTTGAGTGTGTGTCCTATAGGTAAACAGCCGGGTCCAGTAGTTTACCTTGAGTGTGTGTAGCGTGTCCTATAGGTGAACAGCCAGGTCAGTAGTTTACCTTGAAGGCGTAGTAGAAGGGGAACCAGTAGAGGAAGATGTCGGAGAAGAACTCTCCAGACTGAAGACGCCGTACACCACCCAGTACGTCAGCCATTTGGTGTCGTCCTCTTTGTTCACGCTCTCGATCGCTTTGATTCTGGACACAGCGACGTAAAGGAGACCAGTGACTCTAAAAGCCTTTTCATAGGAGCGGTCGCTGTTGTTTTTTGCATCCGTGATTGTCGCTGGATGTTTTGGTGAATGGTAAAACAGCTGATGCCTCTAACGCTGTTTTATACGAACACATAAGGGAAGCAAACATTGTTTCTGCCCATTTGTCTAATACAACCATTCCCAAAGTCCGGGACATTGCGGTTCCATAATCGATTAGAAATTATTTTGGCCCCCCTGATAATGAATCTATTCAAAGGCATTTGTTATCAATTTACATTTTGTCAAAGTATTTGTTTTATAGAGAAGCTTTGGGGGCCCCCCGTAGTGCCTCTGAAGTCCGCCAGGGGGCCCCGGATCCCACTTGGGGAACCACTGAGCTAATACATTAATGTTAGGTACCAGCAGCCCTTGACGAGACGACATTGCTATTGCTCGTGCACCATGTTGCGCTACTTAATGTGGTTCCTTATGTACCACATTAATCTAAACCGTGACCAACGCAGGAATAAGTAAACATGATAAATACAGGACAAAACAAAGAAGTTTTAAGTCTGAACCAGGACCCTGTTCCTCAGAACCTTCTGTCAGGAACTCTTGTCTGTAATTTGGTCATTTCTAATGTGTGGGTGAAATCAATCATCCAGGCTGAGTGTGAGTGCAGGACATTGTTAGAAATTAATCCATTGCTGCAATTCAACAACTATAAAGTGCTAAAACTGTACAATAAGTACTGCTAAAGTGGTAGAACAGTGCATTATACTCACGAGTAGTAGGCGGGGTAGACGAAGCCGATCATGTTACACAGCAGAGAGGCTCCGTATCCATAAACCAGGTACAGCCCGGTCACTGCCACCGCCCCTGGTCACAGAGAACACATCAGAGGGTTAACCACATAAACCAACACAACATAAACTCTAACACCGCCCCTGGTCACAGAGAACACATCAGAGGGATAACCACATAAACCAACACGACATAAACTCTAACACCGCCCTGGTCACAGAGAACACATCAGAGGGTTAACCACATAAACCAACACGACATAAACTCTAACACCGCCCCTGGTCACAGAGAACACATCAGAGGGTTAACCACATAAACCAAGAACAGAAAAACTCTCAGCTTGTAAAAAACCCTAATTCAAAATCTCAGAAGATTAGAATATTGTGTAAAGGGACTATATTGTAGCTCAAAGTGTCTCCCTTTCATCAGCTAATGAAGCCAAAACTCCTGCAAAGGGTCCCTGAGACTTTAAATGGTCTCAGTGGTTCAGTAGAATTCACCATCATGGTTCAGACTGCTGACCTGACAGTTGTGCAGAAAACCATCACTGACAAAGCCTCAGAAGGTCAGAGCAGAAGAAGTTGAATGTTCTCAAAGTGCTGTATCAAACCTCATTCATAGAAAGTTAAGTGGAAGGAAAAGTGTGGAAGAAAAGGTGCACAAGCTGCAGGGATGAGCGCAGTCTGGAGAGGACTGTCAGGAAAAGGCCATTCAAAAGTGTGGGGGACCTTCACAAGGACTGGACTGAGGCCGGAGTCAGTGCATCAAAAGCCTCCACACACAGACGGATCCTGGACATGGGCTTCAGATGTTGTATTCCTCTGGTTAAGCCGCTCCTGAACTACAAACAACGTCAGAAGCGTCTTGTGTGGGATAAAGAACGAAAGACCTGGTCTGTTGCTCAGTGGTCCACAGTTCTCTTTTCTGATGAGAGCAAAGTTTGCATCTCATTTGGAAACCAAGGTGCCAGAGTCTGGAGGACGAAAGGAGAAGCAGACAGTCCAAGATGCTTGAAGGCCAGTGTGAGTTTCCACAGTCTGTGATGATTTGGGGAGCCATGTCTTCTGCTGGTGTTGGGCCACTGTGCTTTATTAAGTCCAGAGTCAACGCAACCGTCTACCAGGAGATTTTAGAGACTTCATGCTTCCTTCAGCAGACAAGCTTTATGAACTTCATTTTCCAGCAGGACTTGGCACCTGCCCACACTGCAAAAAGTACCAAACCCTGGTTAAATGACCATCAGATTACGCTGCTTGATTGGCCAGCAAACTCACCTGACCTGAACCCATAGAGAATCTATGGGGCTTTGAAAGATGAGAGACATGAGACCGAACAATACAGAGGAGCTTAAGGAGCTATTGAAGCATCCTGGTCTTCCATAACACCTCAGCAGAGCCACAGGCTGAGAGCATCCATGCCACACAACCGCATTAAGGCCGTCATTCAAGCAAACGGACTAAGTACATATGCAGGATTATAGTTTTCAGAGGGACCACATTTCTCTGTTTAAAATCTTTTCTTAATTGATTTCATGTAATATTACAATCTTCTGAGATATTGAATTTGTTTTTTTTTAAAGCTTTAAGCCATAATCATCTAAATTAAAACAAACAAAGGCTTGACATGTCTCATTTTGCATGCCATGAGTCTATAACATATATTATTTCACGTTTTAAGTTGTATTACAGAAATAACTGCACTTGTTCACGATATTCTAATTTCCCGAGTTTCACCTGTACACTCTAACACACAAACTTGTCCCACTTTTACAAACTTTTGAGATTGTGCAGGTCCAGCTCCGCACTGAAACGGGCCCATGCAGTCGACAGTAACAGGGAAAAGCTGGTCCACCGTCCTCCATGTCGTGTCAGCTGGAGCCACTCCACCTCTGTTGCCATGACGACTGTGACTCTCACTCAACCTTCATTCAGCGTTTCGTCTTCAGTCTCCACTTGGACCCGGTGGTGTTGAGAGAGTCGTACCTGTGACGGGCCGGTGTCCCGCGGCAGCCCCCTCATGTGAACACAGATAATCCTCTTTAACGGCAGAGACAGAGGCGCCAGGCGCTGACTTCAGCTCCGTGTGTCGTCCACAGACTGTCCCTGTGTCCACGCTGGACTGTCACTAACACATGACGAGAGACGACCAGCCCTCACTTCTACAGCCCTCAGAACCGTAAAGACATCACTGATATTCAGGCAAGAGAGAAATCAGTCTGAAACCTCTGCTGTAGATAAATGAGGGAAATATGTCATTTATGTTCCCATAAAAATAAGACTTAATGCGTAAAAATGTATTCAGCAAGGAAATCTAAACAATTGATAAAGCTAGGTTTAAATGTATGGTTTTATTTTGTGACATTAGTTACAAAGATTTGCTCAGAGGGATTTTGGATCTTTAGTTTATGAAAATCTAATTTTGTCTTGTTTTGTCATTCAAAGCTTAGTTTAGTTTATTTGAGCAGTAAACATTCTGCTCAAAAGGAGTGGGCTGAAGCAAGAGCTTATAAGCCCCGCCCCCAAAATCAATACAACATTTACAATATAGCATCTACATAAAGACATTACATGACAGAACTAAATAATAACTTTATCCTATTGCAATTACATTATCAATCATACAATCAGCAGCATCATATTTTGATTTCATCAATGTCAAAGGAGAACCAGTTACACTTCAAAGCGGCTTTTTTAACACAGACCAAATTACAAAGCATTGTTTGAAATGTTCATATAGAAACAGAAACGAAGCACAACGACAACCACGGTCTCGTTTCATGTACGATGCTTAGTACAAAGCAAGTGACAAAAGGCAACTCTTAATATAATATATTTCAGCATGTTACCAATGCCAAACTTTGATAACATTATCGAAAGTCACTATTTTTATGTTATAAAGCCACGATGTCTGTGTAAGCTCTCAGTCGTACAGGAGTTGTCCGTCTTCAATGAAAGTACTTGAGTCAACTTCTGTACTCAGTAGTTGAAGTCTTCCGAACGTTTTGCCTCTCATCCAACTCCCAACTCCTCCTCGTGGTGTTTATCTAAGCTGCGTGCTGAGTGGGACTTTAGTCCACTGACAAAGCCTTTTGGATGAGAGGCGAAACGTTCTGAAGACTTCAACTACTGAGTACAGAAGATGACTCAAGTACTTTCAATGAAGTTATAAAGGCACGTTACTATGCAGTACATATTATACTTTGTGACCTTGCTACTTCCCAGTTGTCATTACCAATTTCCTCTTTTTTTATTTTTATTTTTTTATTCCTATAAATTAGAATTAGGAATTAGATACACTATTAAACATTTCTGTGAAAAACCTTCCAAATCTCGTTGTGTCGGAGCCTGTAAAGTGTGGAGTCTGTAGGAGCGGCTAAAGTGGAGATGTTGTTAAAGAGTGGAATAGACCGATATATCGGCCGCACGATTTGGGCATTTTCAGTTTAGACAATCTGCCAGTATTGGCCGATAAAAAGGCTGATATCTCCGTAACCTAAAGTGATAGAGACTTCCTGGTTGGAAAGAGCTCAGTCAGAGCCAACTTCCAAATGACTCAACTTCCATGACCTCATGGAAGTGGAAAGTCACGTTAAAATCATGTTTGTACACGTGTATTTTATATATTTTATGATGGAGACTTTTGCTTATAGTTTTGGAACGATGAGAGATAGAGATGTGCCGTGATTTGGAATCTTCTGATTTATGTCTTTTAAACAAGCTCCCTCTGAAGTACCTACTAAACATGAATATACAGCGCTCCCTGCTGTCACAGTTCAACACTGACACGTTTTGTTGCATCATACACAGGATTATAGAGACATTTTTGAAATTGGCCAAAAATATTGTTGATGCAGATCAGCATCAGAAAATCCCACATCAGTCGACCTCTATTAGATATATTTCTAAACATTTAACTATACGCTATTTGAAAGAAAACAAAACAAAACACTTCAAATTAAATTACTTAAAATATCAGCCTATATATCGGCCAACCCTCCTCATATCGGTATCGTGGAATGAAGAAAACGGCCTAAAGTTTAGTGACTTTGCACATGCGCCCTGTGTAGATTTGTATATTATATATGGTCATAAGGAAATGACCATATTTGGATTACAGCGTCATCTCGGTCACATGGATACCGAACATGTCAGTATTTGTGAATGAATAAGCGTGGGAAAAACCAGGGAGCGACACGACATGTTGGAGTCACTTCCTGGGAGACTATAGTCGACAAAACATCATAAAGATCATACAATATCCACTTTGATGTGGGTTCAAACCTGGGTTCAGACTTAAGTCTTAGGTTTGTCAGTTTAATATCACCTAGTCCTGGCCCAGGCCGTGCTCAGTCCTGCCCAGGCCGTGCTCAGTCCTGGCCAAGGCCGTGCTCAGTCCTGGCCCAGGCCGTGCTCAGTCCTGGCCCAGGCCGTGCTCAGTCCTGGCCCAGGCCGTGCTCAGTCCTGGCCCAGGCCGTGCTCAGTCCTGGTCAGGCCGTGCTCAGTCCTGGCCCAGGCCGTGCTCAGTCCTGGCCCAGGCCGTGCTCAGTCCTGGCCCAGGCCGTGCTCAGTCCTGGCCCAGGCCGTGCTCAGTCCTGGCCCAGGCCGTGCTCAGTCCTGGTTTGTGTGTGTCTGGTGTGAGTCTGTGCTTCACCTGCAGAGGATCAAGTTAATCCAAACAGATCTGACCAGCTGCTGCTCCACTCTCTCCTCAGAGTCACACCAGACCGGCCTGCTAACACTACAGCTACTTTATCCGATTGTATTTCACCAAGAGTGCGTTTAGTTTTTTAGTATAGATGGGAGCACATCAGGGCACTTTAGCTGAGGCCCGCCCCTCTGGGTGGAGCAAAAGGAGAATTAATAAGGAAGAGAGAAAATCTGGGATCATGTCTTGTTCTGGGATACAATATTCCACACCAGTGTCAGAACTGCAGGAAAATGTCCAGTCTCTCTCACCAGTCTGAACGTCAGTCCAGTTAACAGGTTTTACCGTTAACTTTTTTTATTTTTTTTTACAAATAAAAACATCCTGGATGAAATTAATGTTTGTGTTTCATTATTTCAGTGGGTGAAATGTCACAGCTGCAGTGAATATTTAAAGGGGGGTATTATGTAAAATGGACTTTTTCAAGCTTTATATCATGTTATTATGTCATTCCCTCATTAAACACATGCCTGGAGTGTTGCCTTGGCTCATTCACATATTTTTGAGTAATCAGTAAAAACTTAGACGGCAGCCATTTTAGGTGTAGCTATGCCTCAGTCCTCCTAGGAACGCCCCCACCTCCTGGAGACGCCTCTGGACCTTTCGTCACCAGCCAAGCCACCAACCACTGCTCCTCAGCTCAGCAGAGCCCCTCCCCTCACAGTAGTGTTGTTTAGATGCCACAGCAGTGTGCTGAAGGGGGCGTGTCGGAAAGCTTCTTAAAGAGACAGAGGCCTATTTCAAGACGTTCAGTACAGCCATTTTGAGAGAGCAATTTTATTCAAGGCAGTTATTTTAATTTACTGCATATACAGACCAACAGAAGGTTACGTCATCATTGTAGTATGCTATAGACTGGTGCTATGTGATCGAAAAAAGCATAATACCCCCTCTTTAAAGATATTCTCTCCCCAAAACTGTTTTATCAGATATTTATTTAAAGCAGTACTAAGTAACTCTTGCCCCTAGAGGCCATAAGCGCCACTGCAGGTGTCGTAGCATGTTGCGTTTTTTTTTACTCATTAATTGTCCGTGAGAGTAAATACTATGCTGACAGAAAAGACAAAGGGACAGAGGGATATTGTTCATCTAATTAGACAATGGAGATCATTTTTTTTAAACTCAAACTTGGCTGTAAATACTGTTTAAGTGGCGCTAGCCCGCAGTTAGCTTAGCCCGTTAGCCTGTTAGCTTCTTCTTCGTGCTTCCATTAGTGTGTATTGGTGGCTCCGACCCGGTGGCAGTCAAGTTGCAAGCATGGTTTTCTGGCCAGAGACACCAGGGGGAGATGAAAGACCTCCAATCATCCCATTAACACTTGTATTACCCCAGAGGGACTACGGAAAGGATTTATTAAGGTAAACAAGTTACTTAGTGCTGCTTTAAGGCGAGATGCTGCACTTTTAATGCTGTGCTCAATGTTGAGATTTTTATAGTTTTCTCCCATAACGTCTTAGTTTTAATGTCAGAGTAAAAGAAAGACCAAACTCTCCCTTCACAATGTTTATATCAGTGGTTCCCAAGGTGGGGCCTCAGAGGCACTACAAGGGGCCCCAAAGCTTGTCTGCAAAACAAGTACAATGAAAAAAGTTCATTTTGAAAGGGAAAATACATTTATCTGGACAAATGCACCAGTTTGAACCGGTATTTAGCCTACTGTCATAGCTAGATGACATAGATGCTGTAATCCAAATATGGTCATTTCCTTTGTGGGAGACAGCAGCGGCTAAAGACGGGAGGAATATACACAGGGCGCATGTGCAGACAAAGAGACTAAACTTTAACAACATCTGCACTTTAGCTCCATAAGACCTTTCACCTACTGCCCTCTGTTTGGACCATCTCCTGGTCTTAAGTCAGGCCTGGAGGACTGACCTATTGTGCATGTTTTGGCTTGATGATGCTGAAACCCCTGACCCGTCCCCAGGACTGACCGAACGCGATGATCTTCTTCTTGACGCCCGTCTTCTCCTCCACTTTGCCCAGGAAGTCCGTCACCACGTTCTTCTCGTTCAGGAACTTGTCGGCGCGGTCCCGGATGGACGTGAAGAGGTCCCCCAGCCCCATGGTTCTCAATCAGGTCCTCAGAGCAGCCGCGGGGGGCACAGACCATTCGGGCGCTCAGTCTGTGCAGACCAGGAGCCGAGGAGCTGATCTGAGGCTAATCCGCTGAGGGAAACATGGGTTTGATTAGCAGACAGGAAGGGGAGGGGCTGAATGAGGATTAGAGATATATAAGCCACGCCCCTCACGGAAGTACACTCCCCTGGTGGACATTTGTGGTACTACAATAATACAATAAATTACAACTAATGTGGTAGTGAAGCTTAAATGGTCGACTGGACGGGGCACAGACCAGAGGTTTCATTGGTCATTAAAAATCTGTCATGAGTTATTTCTATCCGTCATTATTCATCTCTCATTATATGCAGTTTATTAGTGTTTAAAGAGATCGCTATATACCTATTATTTATGTTAAGAAATAATCTGAGATTGCAGGAACAGGAATTTAGCAACAAAAATGTGTTAAAACTTGTGCGTAAAAGTCTCAAAGGAGGACGACGTCAATATTAAAGGGACTGGAGACTAGAGGGAGATTCGAGGCTCATATTTCACTGATACAAATGCAAATGAGCTCATGCTATGAATTGTCTCACTTATAACTTAAAGGGATAATTGAGGATTTTTGACATTGGGCCTCATTAACTAGTTATCCAGAGTGTTGTTGATGTCTGGAGATATTTTTTTTCTTAATTCATGCAGTTCTTATATCTGAAGAGTCTAGTGGCGCTAGGCTAGGGCAAGGCTAAAGCATTTCTATGGTATCAGTTAGCCTGCATTAAAAACAGTCTGACCCACTCCACAGTGCACCTGAGGTAAATCACTTATAACACCAGACTAACCATATAAATGTCTGTGTCGATAGAATAATGTTTGAAATATAACTGACCTTGTATCACATGAATTACCGCATTTTGAGGGACTATTTTCTCGCAGATCACTCCGCCGCTGCGTTAGCTTACAGCCACGAAGCTGATGCTGCTCAAATATAAGTTATTTTAAATGCAAAATGGTTAAAATGATTCAATGTCAAAAATCCTGAAATATCCTTTAATAATAATAATAATAATAATGCATTTTATTTCTTAGGCGCCTTTCAAGACACTCAAGGTCGCCTCACAACAACAAGTAAATTAACATCAACAATTAAAAACAGTTAAAATACAATGTTAAAACAGCATGAATAAAAAAGGACGATGCAGTTGTGGTCACAGTGAGTAGGCTTGTCTAAACAGATGAGTTTTGAGGATGGATTTGAAGTGTGGGAGTGAGTCGGTGTTACGGAGGTCAGGAGGGAGAGTGTTCCAGAGCTGGGGAGCAGAGCGACTGAAGGCTCTACTCCCCATGGTGACGAGATGGGCGGGAGGGGGGACAGTGAGCCGGAGAGAGGAGGAGGAGCGGAGAGAGCGGGCAGGTGTGGAGACATGGAGGAGGTCAGTCAGGTATGGAGGAGCGAGCCTGTGAATTGCTTTGAATGTGAGAAGCAGGATTTTGTATTGGATGCGGTGGGTGATGGGGAGCCAGTGGAGCTGTTGAAGGACAGGAGTGATGTGGTTTATGGAGGGGGTGTGTGTGATGATGCGGGCGGCTGCATTTGGACCAGTTGGAGTTTATGGAGAGTTTTTTGAGGGAGACCAAACAGCAGGGAATTACAATAGTCGAGACGGGAGGTGACGAGGCTATGTACAAGTATTGCAGTGGTGTGAGGGGAGAGAGAAGGGCGGAGCCGGCGGATGTTTCTGAGGTGGAAGTAGGCAATGCGGGTGATGCTATTAATGTGTGCGGTGAAGGAGAGGGTGCTATCGAGGATGACACCCAGACTCTTTACCTGAGGGGAGGGGGAAATGGAGGAGCCGTCAATGGGAATGGAGAAATTGCTGATTTTATTGAGGGTGGATTTGGTGCCAATGAGGAGGAGTTCAGTTTTATTGCTGTTGAGTTTCAGAAAGTTTGAAGTGAACCAGGACTTTATTTCATGGAGGCAGTTGGTGAGAGAGGACGGTGGGAGTGTGGAATTTGGTTTACTGGAGATGTAGAGCTGGGTGTCATCCGCGTAGCAGTGAAAGTGAATGTGGTGTTTTCTGAAGATGTAACCAAGAGGGAGAAGGTAGATTAGGAACAGTAAGGGCCGAGGACAGAACCCTGGGGAACCCTGAAGTGACAGGGAAGGGACGGGAAGTAAAAGATTTGAGCTGGATGAACTGGGTGCGGTCAGAAAGGTAGGAGCGGAACCAGGAGAGGGGAGTGTTTGTGATGCCAATGGAGGAGAGTCTGTCCAGAAGGATGGAGTGGGAGATAGTGTCAAAGGCTGCGCTGAGATCAAGCAGGAGGAGGATGGAGAGTGAACCGGAGTCAGCAGAGAGGAGAAGGTCATTGGTGATTTTCAGGAGGGCAGTTTCAGTACTATGGAGGGAACGGAAGCCAGATTGAAATTGTTCATACAGGTTATTGGAGGAGAGGTGGGTGTGGAGTTGGGCAGCAACAGTACTTTAAACTTTAATGTTTAAGAAAAGCAGTGGGCGTTTGAAGCTGCACTCTCACCTGCTCCGTGTCTAACCTTCTCCTCTTCTCTCGATCTTTCGCAGATTTATCCAAGTCGATGCTCTCCCAGCTCAGACGTGAGCGCACATCATGTTGGTTTAGTCGCCGTATGAAATGCAAAGTGAAACCACACTGTGTCAGTGATGTCAGACAGAGCAGAGCGTTAGGACTTTCATTACGGCTTCATTTTCAGTCGGCCTTGACCGGACAGAGAATTTCTGGTTAATGTAACCTCTGGTACAGACCTTTAGGAAAAACAAGTTGGCGTAATATCATCAGGTACACAAACACTATTTAATCATTCATCAATCGACTAATTAATTAATTAATAAAACTGAGATCATTGTCTTTGGCTCACAGACACAAAGACAAAGTGTTATCAGTCACCTTGAGTCTCTCGCTCTGAAACCAAACAATCAGGTTAGAAATCTCGGAGTAATCATGGACTCAGACCTGAACTTAAACAGCCACATCAAAGCAATAACATCATCAGCTTTTTACCATCTGAAGAACATTAAGATCAGAGGAATAGTGTCAAACCAGACTTAGAGAGACTCATCCATGCATTTGTCTCCAGCAGGTTAGACTACTGTAACGGCTGCTCACTGGCCTTTCTAAACGAGCTGTTAGAGCTGCAGAACATCCAGAACGCTGCTGCTCGAGTCCTGACAAGAACCAGGAAATACGACCACATTAGTCCAGTGCTCCGGTCTCTGCACTGGCTTCCTGTCACTCAGAGAATAGAATTTAAAACAGCTCTGCTTGTTACAAGTCTTTTCATGGTTTAGCACCAAAGTCCATCTCTGACATGTTAGAGCCGTATGAACCATCTCAGGGAGGGGTCTCCTGGTGGTTCCCAGAGTCAGGACTAAACACGCTGAGGCTAAAGCTCAAATCTGGAACAGTCTTCATGAGGATGTGAGACAGGCCTCAACTCTGACAATGTTCAAATCCAGGCTGAAAACAGCTCTTTTTACCCGTGCATATGAAAACTGAAAGTATTTTATCTGCACTCTTGCCTTTTACTGTCATTGATTAACTTTATGTTGATGTTTATTGATTGATTTTATCTGTTTTCTTGTAATTTTTTCTGCAACTGTGAAGCACTTTGAATTGCCTTGTGTATGAATTGTGTTCTACAAATAAACTTGCCTTGCCTAATTACAAATGAATTCTCCCAGATTCTAACAGATAAAACAGAACTTTAAATGATTGTTAAATGGCTGCAGCTCAGAGACAGAGAGCTGACAACCACAGGAGAGGAATGCGCCGCAGGTTTAGACAAGTCCACAACTTTTACTCAATAAGACATCGCTGCTCAAACCTCGACCACAGACGCGACACGAGCCGCTCCAGCCCGGACTTATCCAGGTTCGTCCCGGGTTTATCCAGGTTCAGTCCCGGTTCGTGGCGGTGAAATGACGGCTCAGAGATGAGAGGCTACAGAGGAGTGAAGTACACGCTCTTCGTCTTCTGCTATGTTTTCTGGGTGAGTCCGGACGGGTTTTAAACCTGGACTGAACCGGGACTGAACTAAAAAAGTCTTGTTTGTGTTTTGAAGGTGGTGAGCGCTCTCCTCATCGCCGTGGGAACCTACGCCAAAGTGGCCAAAGAGAAAGGTCAGATATTGACTTTGATTTTACGGTGAGACTCTGCAGTGGAATAAGGAAAAGTATTTGATTTAATGTGTAACTTTTGCTGTAGATTTCTGACATAAACATGAAGGAAAATGTTCTGTAAGTTTTCTGTTCTGTCTTTTGTTGTTCAATGAAGGTACTTGAGTCAGAAGATGACTCAAGTCCCGGCTTGAGTCCCTGCCCCTTTTGCTCCATGCCCCTGAAGTGCCCTCTTCCCTCCATACCTTTTATTTATTTGTATTATAGTTTGTTTATCCAAAGCTTTGCCACAGTCCTTACCATTGGTTTTGTCCCAATAAGCCTTATTAGCTTATATTAATAAATCAAATCCGAAATGAACACGCCCCTCGTTAGTTCATCGTGTTTACAATACCCCGCCCACCGGTCCTGCGCCGTTCTCTGCTGCGCTGCAGAGCGGTGCTCAGAGAGGAGGAAGTCAGAGCAGAGGCCTCTCCTGCACAGAGCAACGATCTCCACACCTTGTGCTTCAGATCGCTCTTTATTTTCATCAGTCGGCCTCATAATCGAGGACCAATGAGGTCAACAAGTCGACAGTTTTGTTCGATCTAAAATAAACCTTGTGTCAGACGCGAGCGCCGTTTATCGCGGCTCAGCGCCGCATCCTCGCGCAACGTATTTTTGTCAAAATATTTCAGCTCTATGTTCTCTTAAAACAATGTGAAACTCACGCCCAGACATTCTCAATAGTTTATGTCCTTTTCTTAAGCTCCTGTTTTCAGCCACAGCCCAGTGAAGAGAGAGACATGAGGGAGACAGTTGTGAAAGTCTGTGTTTCTGTAGGGGCGCTGCTAAGATACTAGTGGCCTGGGGCAGATGCCCCTGAAAAGTACCCCACTAGCAAAAGATACTGGCAAAAAAATTGTATTAATAAATTGAAATAATAATAGCAGATGGCTTTCCACAAAACTATATTTTTAGCTCCTATACAGCTCCTTTTACTTTTGTAAATAAATAAATTAACAAAATGGATTTGAAATAAATGTGATTGTGATAAGAATTTAAGAGGAGCGGGAACGGTTGGTTTGTCAGCGGTCGCGGGGGGGGGTTTGAGACCCTGCCCTCTGTAGCTCTCTGCACGGCCCTGTATATTAGACTATATAGTCACTGATTGTGTTGGCGATTCGGACAGAAGCCACTACTCTCTCCGAGCGGCAGATTTGTATTTATTTTATTTTTTTCTGAATTGATTTATTGTTACAAACGTTTATTTTATGAAACAGAACGACAGTTTGGCACTTTTACAGGCGTTTTATTTGACATTTAAATTAAAACTAAAGCTATAAAAAAATAAAAAAAATAACTCCAGCGTTAGCTCAAAGGCAGAAAGTAGGTCAGAGCCCGGTGTCTGAAGCTCCAGCAGAATGAGTGACATCTGCTAAAAGTCACTAAACTCCGGGAATAATGTATTTCTGCGATAAAGACCAAACTCATGAGACAGTGGACTAATTATTTTGATTTGAATATTTTATTTCGAGCTAAAGAAGAAAGAAAAACAGAAATATATATATACATAATAAAAGAAAAAAGAAAAAATAATTTACATTACAGCTCGAAAAGGAGTGGGAAGAAGACAAGCTTATTAAATTATGGATAAATACGAGTCAGATACGTTTTATTTAACATGGATTTTACATGAATGGCTTGGATTATTCGAGAGGAAGCTATCGGTCATTTAACAGCTCGAGCTAAAGGTTAGCAGCTAACGTTAGCATCTTTTCACCGTAACCGTTTATATTTAAGTCGTTTATTCATGATAAATACGCAACACACGATTGAAACAGCTGATTTCATTCAGTCGTGTTGTTTAGTTCAAAGACCTGTTGCTGTCGGCCGTTCTTCTCCGACTCTCGCAATGCATTGTGGTCTATACTGACCCGTGTAGTGAACACCGCTGCTCACTACTTTTCAGAATGCATTATGGGAAATTTTGAGTGCACTACTTTTTTCTCTCTGGACATTCGGACGCCCCTACAAATGGTGTATCCACTATATAGTCATTATATAGGGAATAGTGTGGACATTCGGACACAGCCAAGGTTGTCAAAACGTCATAAATAAACGTTGTAAAGGGAGAGTGTGGTGTTTTTGACTTTGACATTAAAACTAAGATGTGAAAGAAAAATCTAGAAAAAAAATCTCACAAACTTCTCACCGGCAGCGTCACAATTAATACGATAGAAATGTCCAACACAAATGGGAATGTTGGCTCTTATTCGTCAGCAGGGAACGACAGTGGCTCAGGGGGTAGAGCGGTGTGTCCTGACAGGAAGGTTGATAGTTTGATCCCAGTTCATCAGGGGGTCGTTGTGCCCTTGAGCACGACACTCCGCCTCTTTGCTCCGTGATGGTAAACACTGTTGTCTCTCTGCAGACGTAGTGGACACTCTGATGGTGGACCCTGCTCTGCTGCTGATCATCGTGGGCTCCGTGACCTTCCTCATCACCTTCATCGGCTGCTGGGGGGCGCTCCGCAACGCCACCTGCCTGCTCAAGACGGTACTGCAGTCAGATCTTAGTTTTAACGTCAGAGCAATAACATAGACCAAACTCACTTCCCACGCTTATTCATTCACAAACACTTTTATTTATTGAGCTTTTAACCCAAAAAACAAGGAGAATATAGATTTTTTTCAAGATGTTTCACAAATAACTAGCTTATTCAAAACTAAACAAGATACAAATTCCTCTGAAACAATCTGACTAGTAATAAACCAACCATACAAGGATACTACAACAGGTATACAACATATAATGACAGAGGGCTGGGGACATTTTTTTCTTATGTTTTATGTTTATTTCCCATTCACCTGCAGCGTCTCAAAAACTCTTAACTCTAACTGAGAGCAGCTCTGAGCTCGTCTGTTCTGTGTGTTGCAGTTCCTGGGGATCCTGGTGGTGGCGCTGCTGCTCCAGGTGGCCGCGGGGGTGATCGGGTACCTCTTCACTGACCTGGTAAACACTAAAGTTTAGGGCTGGTTTTTTGGGCCATTTCTCAAAGAATGAACTCATTTCAAATCACCATAACAAAATAAAATACCATAATAACCCTGATGAAAAGTGTACACACCCCACTTTTAAGGTCTATGATGAAAAGTGCACCACCTGCTGTGAAATATGGAGATGTTTCTCTGATGTGGCAACAGCAGAATAAAGTGAAGGTCCCGTCAGTGCCGTCTCAGTCTCCTGACCTCAATATCATCATTGGCAACGAAACTATGGAAAGAGTCTATGAACAAACATTTCTTGGTGTAACACTCGATCATAAATCATCTGGAAACCTCACATCATAAAAATTAAAACTAAAGTTGGAAAGATTTCAGCCTTAATGAATAAATCTAAATATATCATTGATAACAAAGCTCTATATACTATACACTGTTCACTTATCCTTCCCCATTTAACATATTGTGTAGAGATCTGGGGAAATGCGTATAAAAGTAATCTTGACCCATTGTTTAAAGATCAGAAAAAGGCAATAAGAATAATCCATTTAGCTGGATACCGTGATCACACTAATCCTTTATTCTTTAAATCAAAAACAATGAAATGTGAGGACCTTACTGAATTTAAGATGCTCAGATTATGTTCAAAGCCTCACAAAAGTCACTTCCTGAGAGTTTACAAAATATGTTCTGCAAACGAGAAGTTAAATACAACTTGAGAGATAAAATGAGCTTCGATAAACAAAACTCCAGAACAACCATGAAAAGCAGAGTGTCCCACGAGACGTGGTGTTGAAATGTGGAATAATCTAGATCAAAACTTGATCTAGATCAAACTTTGCAATAACCTGGTACATTTTAAAAAAGTTTACAAAGAGTTTATATTTCTTAGATATGAGTTGTAGCACATTCTTCTGTTGTTTCTTTATTTGCTGTTGTTTTTTTTTATTGTTCTTCATTATTTGTTGTTACTTTGCCCTATGTTGCTTTGTTTATGATTTGGTACCCTGCAAATGTTAAATGTAAATGCTATTGTTTCTATTTTTGGGGTGGGCGCTTATAAGCCTTTGGCTTCGGCCCACTCCCTTTGAGCAGGTCAACTGCTCAAACAAATAAATAAAATAAAATAAAATAAACTATCATCTAACCACTGTGGGAGATCTCAGTTCATGCAAAACAGCCCAGGAACTTACAGGAACTGGAGGCTTTTGCCAAGAAGAATGGGCCGCTTTACCATTGGATTATAAACAAACCTTCTCCAAAACGACCACTAAAGACTCCAAGCTGTCACTGATGCTAAAGCGGGAAATACACGGTATTAGGAACTGAGGTGTGTAAGAGGTTAAAGGGGTAATGCATATGGATGAACATATAAATGTAATTATACCAGAATTACCCCCAGATTCCTCATTCTCCGTATGTCGTTGGAGAAGTGTCTTGCCCGAGGACACGCTGACACTGACCCGTGTCTCTCTCTGGTGCAGGTGATGGAGCGGACGGAGCAGCTGATGCTGAAAGCTGTGGATCGTTACAGAGAAGACCACGACCTGGAGAACGCCATCGACTTCATCCAGAAGAAGGTGAGCCTCTGGTGGAGCTGAAGCTCGATTCAATCCGCTGCAAAAAACAAAAGTATTTGAGAACAAAGTCAGAACTCTAGTCCCAGCTAACAGCGCAGGGCGTCCTCTTGTGGTGAAGGACTGTACTGTTTCCTCACTGTGGATAAGAAATAGAATGTTTAACCTCTTAACCCCCACCGGAACAGAGTTTGGCTTTACCCAAGTATAAAAGTAAAAAAACAAAAAAAAGTATCTATATTAGTAGTTACAGCTTTAAAAATGTAATATGATTGCATTACATATTACTGTTCAGAAATGTAGCCGAGTTACACTACTTTGAGTTACTTCTGACAATATATAAACTGAAAATAGTAATAATGTCAATGAGCAAAAGGGCAGTCACAGATTTCCTTTCCCTTTCTTCACTCGCTCGTGTTTTGTTTTGACGACGTTAACTACATGCAACAACAGATCTTATTCACCAGGGTCCAACTGGATCTGATGCTGCTTTTTATTTGGGGGAGTTTGACATTTTTTCATTCGTACATCAACACAAACCATTTAAATGCACTTGTATCTCGAGTTACTTAAATTGTAATGATTAATATATTACCGTATTTTGTTGAAGTAATGTGTTATATTCCTCAGTTACTGAAAAAGGTAATAGGCGGCGTTCACGATTTAGAATGTGATGATGTCATAATGTCAGGTGGAGCCAATACAACTCTATGGGAGAAATACAGTTTTCGAAATCTCCAAAATGAAACTAACAAATGTTTTTCCTCATCAGTATTTGACAGTGACTGGATTCACAAACCCATGTCTGAAAGTCTTCGTATTGGCCAACATCACGCCCATGTTTTTGAATATTGTCACCACTTTCGGACGCCTTTCAGAGAGAATAATGGGACATTGGTTTAGATCTGCTGAAAGAGAAGACGATGAACTTCGAAACAGTTTTTGTTTCATGTGGATTCTTCCAGTAATAACTGAGATATGAGCCAAAACTAAGACAAAACAAAAATCTG
Organism: Neogobius melanostomus; assembly: GCA_007210695.1. Classification (NCBI taxonomy): domain Eukaryota; kingdom Metazoa; phylum Chordata; class Actinopteri; order Gobiiformes; family Gobiidae; genus Neogobius; species Neogobius melanostomus. Next base: position 104,655 of record VHKM01000956.1, on the reverse strand, counting down.
CAGTTCGCCAGTTACCACAGTCACCATAGTTACCATAGTTACCGCCACAGAATTTCATTTGCTCCACCTCAATATGTTTGTTAAGTGGTGACGTCACAGCTCTACTTCCGGGTCCGCAGATGTGCGAGAAACTTAAAAAAAATCTTTAATACCACAATCAATATTCTGAAACTCAACAGAGTTACTGAACATACTTATTTATCAGGCCCATTAGCCAAAAATGCTGCACCTACTGCTATAAAAGTCATATTTACCAAAATCGCTACATCCGGGTTAGCGGAGAAAAATGCTAACGGCGCAGCAGCTACGCTAAACCCGGAAGTAGCGACTTTAGTAAATATTACTTTTTTAGCAGTAGGTGCGGCATTTTTGGCTAATGAGTCTGAGAAATAAGTAGCTTCAGTAACTCTCTGCTGAGTTTCAGAATATTGATGGTTGTTTTTAAGAGTTTTTTATGTTTTTTTCTCGCATATTTGTCCGTCTGTTAGGACCCGGAAGCGGAAGTCGTGACGTCACACTTAACAAACGTTTGTTAATATGCGAGAAAAAAACATAAAAACGCTTAAAAACAACCATCAATATTTCTGAAGCTCAACGGAGAGTTACTGAAGCTACTTATTTCTCAGACTCATTAGCCAAAAATGCTGCACCTAAAAAAAAGTAATATTTACTAAAGTCGGTACTTCCGGGTTAGCGTAGCCTCTGCTACGCTGTTAGCATTTTCTTCGCTAACCCGGATGAAGCTATTTGGTAAATATGACTTTTATAGCAGTAGGTGCAGCATTTTTGGCTAATGGGTCTGATAAATAAGTATGTTCAGTAACTCTCTGTTGAGTTTCAGAAATATTGATTGTGGTATTAAAGAGTTTTTTGTAGTTTCTCGCACATCTGCGGACCCGGAAGTAGAGCTGTGACGTCACCACTTAACAAACGTATTGACTCTGTGTATAACTTCACATCATAACAACGCCGCCCAAGACGTCACTTCCTGTTTCGATCCAGCATGCCAAAATAACTCATTGATTAGTTCAGCAGGTACTTGCAACATTACAAGAATATAATTAAATACACACATTTGAAGTGTTTTGTCTGTTAATAGTTAGGCAGAAAGAAAGTTGAACTAATGAACTGCTGAACCAATGAATAACCTGGTGCTTTTATTTTGGTGTTCTGGATCGAAACAGGAAGTCACTTCTTGGGCGGCGTTGTTATGATTTGAAGTTATGCCAACCTCTGTAGCTTTGGGATGACTTTGTTTTTGTTTTTGTTTTTCTGATTTTGATTTTGATTACTTCACGGCTCTTAAAATGTGTAAATATTCTTTTTGTCGCGTTCAGTTCCAGTGCTGCGGAGTCGACAATTACAAAGACTGGTCCAAAAACGTTTACTTCGAGTGTTCAGACACAAACCCGAGTCTGGAGGCCTGTGGAGTCCCGTTCTCCTGCTGCAAACCGGAGGCCAATCAGGTGAGTCTGGGGGGAAAACAAACAGAAAATTATCATGATTGTCCAGACTAATCAGTGAAGGAAGGAAGGAAGGAAGGAAGAAAGGAAGGAAGGAAGTAAAGAAGGAAGAAAGGAAGGAAGGAAGTAAAGAAGGAAGAAAGGAGGAAGGAAGGAGAGAAGGAAGGAAGGAGAGAAGGAAGGAAAGAAGGAAGAAAAGAAGGAAGAAAGGAGGAAGGAAGAAAGGAGGAAGGAAGGAAGGAGAGAAGGAAGGAATGAAGGATGGAGGAAGGAAGGAAGGAAGGAAGGATGGAGGAAGGAAGGAAAGGAGGAAGGAAGGATGGAAGGAAAGAAGGAACGATGGAAAGAAAAAAGGAAAGAAGGAATGAAAGAAAGGAGGAAAGAAAGGAGGAAGGAAGAAAGAAAGGGAGGGAGTGAACATTTTGATGACATCTTTGTAGTTTTTCAGTCTCAAAAGTATAACTCTGACTATGATGACGAGGACTTGTTGAAGCTGATTCCAGACCGTGCTGAACACCATGTTTATGTTCCAGACCGCGCTGAACACCATGTTTATGTTCCAGACCGTGCTGAACACATGTTTATGTCTCCAGACCGCGCTGAACACCATGTTTATGTTTCCAGACCGCGCTGAACTCCATGTTTATGTTTCCAGACCGCTGAACCCATGTTTATGTTTCCAGACCGCGCTGACCACCATGTTTATGTTTCCAGACCGCGCTGAACACCATGTTATGTTCAGACCGCGCGAACACCATGTTTGTCAGACCGGCTGAACACCATGTTTATGTTCCAGACCAGCTGACCCATGTTATGTTCCAGACCGCGCTGACCACCATGTTATGTTTCCAGACCGCGCTGAACACCATGTATGTTACAGACCGCGCAAGTTTTCCAGACCGTGCTGAACACCATGTTATGTTACAGACCGCGCTGAACACCATGTTTATGTTTCCAGACCGTGCTGAACACCATGTTATGTTTCCAGACCGCGCTGAACACCATGTTTATGTTTCCAGACCGCGCTGAACTCCATGTTTATGTTTCCAGACCGTGCTGAACACCATGTTTATGTTTCCAGAACGCGCTGAACACCATGTTTATGTTTCCAGACCGTCTGAAACCATGTTATGTTCCAGACCGTGCTGAACTCCATGTTTATGTTTCCAGACCGCGCTGAACACCATGTTTATGTTTACAGACCGTGCTGAACACCATGTTTGTTTCCAGACCAAGCTGAACTCCATGTTTATGTTTCCAGACCGCGCTGAACACCATGTTTATGTTTCAGACCGTGCTGAACACCATGTTATTTACAGACCGCGCTGACCCATGTTATGTTTACAGACCGCGCTGAACACCATGTTTATGTTTCCAGACCGCGCTGAACACCATGTTTATGTTTACACAGACCGCGCTGAACACCATGTTTATGTTTCCAGACCGCGCTGAACACCATGTTTATGTTTACAGACCGCGCTGAACACCATGTTTATGTTTACAGACCGTGCTGAACACCATGTTTATGTTTCCAGACCGTGCTGAACACCATGTTTATGTTTCCAGACCGTGCTGAACACCATGTTTATGTTTCCAGACCGTGCTGAACACTATGTTTATGTTTCCAGACCGCGCTGAACACTATGTTTATGTTCCTAGACCGCGCTGAACACCATGTTTATGTTTACAGACCGTGCTGAACACTATGTTTATGTTTACAGACCGCGCTGAACACTATGTTTATGTTTACAGACCGCGCTGAACACCATGTTTATGTTTACAGACCGTGCTGAACACCATGTTTATGTTTCCAGACCGTGCTGAACACTATGTTTATGTTTACAGACCGCGCTGAACACCATGTTTATGTTTACAGACCGTGCTGAACACCATGTTTATGTTTCCAGACCGTGCTGAACACTATGTTTATGTTTCCAGACCGGTGCTGAACACCATGTTTATGTTTCCAGACCGCGCTGAACACTATGTTTATGTTTCAGACCGCGCTGAACACCATGTTTATGTTTACAGACCGGGCTGAACACCATGTTTATGTTTCAGACCGGCTGAACACTATGTTTATGTTTACAGACCGCGCTGAACACCATGTTTATGTTTACAGACCGTGCTGAACACCATGTTTATGTTTCCAGACCGTGCTGACACTATGTTTATGTTTACAGACCGTGCTGAACACATGTTTATGTTTACAGACCGTGCTGAACCCATGTTTATGTTTCCAGACCGCGCTGAACACATGTTTATGTTTCCAGACCGTGCTGAACACTATGTTTATGTTTACAGACCGTGCTGAACACCATGTTTATGTTTCCAGACCGGCGCTGAACACCATGTTTATGTTTACAGACCGCGCTGAACACCATGTTTATGTTTACAGACCGTGCTGACCATGTTATGTTCCAGACCTGCTGAACACCATGTTTATGTTTACAGACCGTGCTGAACACCATGTGTTATGTTTACCAGACCGGCTGAACACCATGTTTATGTTTCCAGACCGTGCTGAACACTATGTTTATGTTTACAGACCGGCTGAACACCATGTTTATGTTTCCAGACCGCGCTGAACACCATGTTTATGTTTACAGACCGTGCTGGAACACCATGTTTATGTTTACAGACCGTGCTGAACACCATGTTTATGTTTACAGACCCGTGCTGAACACCATGTTTATGTTTACAGACCGTGCTGAAACACCATGTTTATGTTTACAGACCGTGCTGAACACCATGTTTATGTTTACAGACCGTGCTGAACACTATGTTTATGTTTACAGACGGCGCTGAACACCATGTTTTATGTTTACAGACCGTGCTGAACACCATGTTTTATGTTTACAGACCGTGCTGAACACCATGTTTATGTTTACAGACCGTGCTGAACACCATGTGTGGGTACGGGATGCAGGAGCAGGAGGAGTTTTCTGCCCAGGATGAGGTTTTCATCGCGGGCTGTTTGGAGAAGACCATCCTCTGGGCCAAGAACCACCTGCTGCTGGTGACGGGGCTGAGCGCGGGACTCCTGCTGCTGGAGGTGCAGACATAGAGCGGGGGCAGTGTGGGGCTGAACCACGAGGAAAACATCCATAACAGAATAATACATAATTAAACTCCCAGCATGCCCCTGCCCATTCTAAAGTCAAATTTGTAACCAAGTGAAAAAACACGACTAAAACATATTGAAGTTCCCATGTGAGTTATTTGGAAATGTATTTGTAGAATGAAGTAAATCTTTATCAAAAGGAAGTGATTTTACTGTAGCTTCTTCTGATGTGGATATTGCGTCCCTAATCCTGGCAATGTCAACTTCATTTATAAACGCATATTAAAAGGGATATTTCAGGATTTTTGACATTGGGCCTCATTTCCTAGTTATCCAGAGTGTTGTTGAGATATTTTTTTCTTAAATTCATGCAGTTCTTATATTTGAAGAGTCTAGTGGCGCTAGGCTAGGGCAAGGCTAAGCATTTCTATGGTATCAGTTAGCCTGCATTAAAAAACAGTGTGACCCACTCCACAGTGCACCTGAGGTAAATCACTTATAACACCAGACTAACCATATAAATGTCTGTGTTAATAGAATAATGTTTGAAATATAACTGACCTTGTATCACATGAATTACCGCATTTTGAGGGACTATTTTCTCGCAGATCACTCCGCCGCTGCGTTAGCTTACAGCCACGAAGCTGATGCTGCTCAATAGAAGTTATTTTAAATGATTCTATTAACACAGACATTTATATGGTTAGTCTGGTGTTATAAGTGATTTACCTCAGGTGCACTGTGGAGTGGGTCACACTGTTTTTAATGCAGGCTAACTGATACCATAGAAATGCTTTAGCCTTGCCCTAGCTAGCGCCACTAGACTCTTCAAATATAAGAACTGCATGAATTTAAGAAAAAAAAAAAAACACTCTGGCCTCATTTCCTAGTTATCCAATGTCAAAATCCTGAAATATCCCTTTAAAGACAGACATCGAGACAAGGTTACAATAGTTTTTTTATTCTTTATGCCCTTTGTCATTGTTCCCGTTAGGTCTGCATGATCGGCCTTGCAGCTGGTCAGATCGCCTGGATCAAAAAGGTCCAGCGGCTGCAGCGAGACAACAAGGTCAGGGACCGAACAGAGCGGAAGGACAGTCTGTGGTTTCCCGCTTTCGCCGACTTCGACAACGAGTGACAAAGTCGAAAGTCGAGATCTGCTAAAGTTCATGAGGTTTATCTGGAGTTTCTTTGCTGTGGAGGAAAGTAACAAAGCACTAGGGCTGCACAAGTCCAGGAAATGCTAAATCCAGTTGACCGTTTTGACTGGGACTGGGTTCCGTTAAACGATACCAGTACGGTGTCAGAAAACAAGTTTAAGTACGACCAGTATGGAAACAATTAAAGCATCAAAAGCAGGAACTAAAAAAAATGTCTTTTTCGATCCAAGTTTTGATGCTGTTGGTCCAGGGACAGCATGAAAGGAAGTGACTTTTTCACACGTTTTTTTCTTATTTCCCGCTAATATTTTATTACTAATATTTTTCCTATTTACACCAATTTTTCCAATTTATTCCTCTATTTTTGTCCCATTTTCCCTCATTTCCCCCCCCCCATTTTGCCTTTTTCCCCCCTAATTATTGCCCATTTTTTCTTACTAATGGTTTCCCTTCGACCCCCCCCCCATTTTTTACCCAATACGTTTGTTAAGTGTGACATCAGACTTCCGCTTCCGGGTCCTGGCAGACGGGCAAAATATGCGAGAAAAAACAAACAACTCTTAAAAACAACCATCAATATTTCTGAAACTCAACTTATTTCTCAGACTCATTAGCCAAAAATGCCGCACCTACTGCTAAAAAAGTAATATTTACTAAGGTTGGCGATCAAAACTAAAATGTGTGCGATAAGTTTAACATTAAGTAAATAGTATGGCGAGTGAGCAATTATAATATATTTTTTATTTATCTATTTGACCTTTTTATTCAACCAGGAAGTCCCACTGAGATTGGGAATCTCCTGGCCACAGAGGGAATCTATTGTATTTATGTAATAAGTTCACCCTAAAATGTGTGTATATGTATATGTGTATGTATGTATATGTATTGTATATATACAAAAAAAAAAAGCCATATGTTCAAAGTTGGTAAACCAAATGCCCCTTTACACTATTGTTTTGTATTGTATTTTGTTTTGGATTGTGTAACACGATGGCTATGTTTTTATTCTGTTTTTTTCTTTCATATTAATAATCATTTAAAAAAAAAAGAATACATAAAAATTACTACGGCTGGAATGCATTAGCAAAATGCGTTAGCATTTTTCCCCGCTAGCCCGGAAGTAGCGATTTTGGTAAATATTACTTTTATAGCAATAGGTTCAGCATTTTTGGCTAATGGGCCTGATAAATAAGTATGTTCAGTAACTCTCTGTTGAGTTTCAGATATATTGATTGTGGTATTCTACATTATTTCTTGACATTGTAAATCTACAATAACCCCCGCCTGAAACAAGCACATTTTCTTCAGCTCGACTGTACCCAAATCTAAATATTCTTGGAAAAGCGTCAAAATAGTGACAGAAATGAGACGTGAAGGAGGATGAAAACAAAAAGCAAAAAAAAGCATAGAACAGCGACAAAAACACAACGAAAAAGGGACGACAATCTCAGATCAGGTCTTAGCTTTCAACTGAGGCGTCACACTGTCAGGCTGCAAACTCCAGTCGAGACGTTTTTAGATTGATTTGTGTGAAGCTGCACTTGAGAAAATGTGCTCGGTAAAAGGCAGGGTTAAGGGGTTAAAAGACCAACATCTTTAGAACCGTGTTTTCCAGACCATTTTTGAAAATGCGAGCAAAGAAAAAATGTCTGTAAATAGTCAAATCAATGTTGTATTTATATTCTACTAGGAGGACACTTTTCATTGTTCATGGAAAAAACTAATTCCAAATTCCTTTTATTGCATCGTCTTGAAGTCCTCGATGAACAAATATTTGTACAAATGGTTCTGAACAAAAAACATCTGAACAAACTCAAGTGCACAGTGTCATTTTTTCTTGCTTCGAAATGTCACTTATATGTGGTTGTTTAGAAGAGTTCAGTCATGAGTCTCAAATGAAGGCTAGAATGTCCTACAAAACTAGAGGTGGGCGATATGACAAAAATAGAATATCACGATTTTTGAATTATAAACTCCCGATTTCGATTTTGTCACGATTATTTATAGTAACTAAAATTACTTAAATTCCACACTGAAGAAGAAAAAGATTGAATGAATAAACTAATTTATATAACTTTGTGTTAATCAACAAAGCAAAAATAGACTTAGAACTTCGACTAGACTTAGAACTACAGAGAACTAACTCTATAAAATATATTTTATAGATACTCTATACATTAAAAACACAATAAAACTCCAGACAATAAAAGTAAAATAGTAACACTAAGGCCCAATCTCAATTCTCTTTTCTACCCCTACCCCTTCCCCTAGCCCTAGCCCTTGCCCTTTCCCTACACCCTGAAACCAAGGGCTAAGGGTGAGGGTTGAAAATACCACCCTAAGAAATGGGACAGCCCTCCATTTGACTGCATTTACTATTAACACAGATGATTAAGGTTATGTAAACAAATAATAATAATAAACAAAATAAAAGCAAGCCTACTTGTCTATAGAGCATGTTTCTACTGAACCAGTTCATCACTTGACTGATGCTGTTTTGTAACACCTAAACAACAGGACTCGGTCTTAGCCCAAACCCCACAGATTTTCATCTATTTCTGCTACATTCTCCTTCCCCCTGTCCGTGTGTTGCTGCTTCTACCGCGGGTCGCTGTGGCTGCAGCCAGAGCTGCGAGAGATCAGCCCATCCGCTACTGTAGCGCACTCAGCGGGGACAGTCAGAGGTAGACCCGCTCGCACTGCGCACAGGGCGGGGACAGGCACCCGCAGCCTCCGCTCTGAGCCCGGGCCTGAGCGGAGGCTGCAGAGGTGGGCTCAGACCGGGGACAGACCGCCTCGGACCCGGGCTCAGAGCACAGCGGCGCGGGGAGAAATCGAGCGCAGCAGCGAGGCACTGAACCCCGTGTGTCATGTCAATAGCGACGTATCGAAAGTTTGGGAGCGTTCGCAGCAGCAAAGCGAAAACGTAGAACTGACACGTTTATAGCAATGGACTGTTCTAATTGTTGCACAAAGCGAATAAAGTCATGAACGAAGCGTTCTGCAACTTTATAAATGTTGTAAGAGTGCTTAATGATGATATTCATGAATTCATTTCGCTGCTTATTTCCGTGTTTTGTCAAACTCCTCCTACCCCTTCGTCTGAAGTGTGCATCTGAAAAACCCTCGCTGGAAGGGCTATGTGGCCCTCTCCCTCACCCCTACCCCTCACCGCAAAATAGAATTGGGACACCCCTTCGTCTCTCGTGAACGCGCACAACGAAGGGAAAGGGCTAAGCGGAGGGCTAAGGGGGAGAATTGAGATTGGGCCTAAGTTTGGTAAAGGCTTGTTGTTTGTGTCTGTCGCTGTCTGACCCTTTCACAATAAGAGTCTTACTAAAGCGATAACATACTGTGTCTTTTATTGTGTAAAAGGCAAACCGGAAGCAGATAGTTACCATAAGTTATTACTTGACCAAGTAATTCACCAAAGTTGGACAAGTCTTATATTTTAAAGACCTGGATAAACGTTGCATTTGTGAACACAGGATTTAAAGTAAACAAATGAGAAGGATGCGGCGCCTGACAGAACTGTAAGGACGAAGGACACTAGGGCTGCAACTAACGATTATTTTGTAATCGATTAATCTATTGATTATGTTTACGATTAATCGAGTAATCGCTTGGCTGTGAATTGTGTAGAAAAAAATTATTTTTTCATTTTTTTTAATCACAAAAAGCTAAAGTGGCACCACTTGACATGTTGATGGAGAAAACTTAAAGTAAATGTTTATTAGAGGCTCTTTGCGGTAATTCTGCTTCTGATTTGATGAGACACAGACAGATAATCATGAAATTTACAATGTACAAAACACTACAGACCCTAACTATAAAAACAAAGTAGGTTTTCATCAAAATATTACATTTTCATGTCATTTTTGCTCTATTTGAGTCTGTGTGAACCAGAAAACGATTAATCGATTACTAAAATAGTTGTCGACTATTTCAATAATCGATTAGTCGTCGATTAAACGATTAGTTGTTTAAGCCTTAAAGGACCCACTCGCTTCTTCACACGTGTCGCCAGGTAAATAAACACACGCTGAGCAGAGCAGCGGCGTTACGGGGGAAAGACACTGACATAAATACCTCTGAAATAGAGACGCTGGGTTTAAAAGCTCCAGATTGAGGAGCCTGGTCGTGTATGTGACTGTAGAGGAGCGAGCTCGCCGTAGAGGAGCGGCTCGCCGCTGTAGAGGAGCGGCTCGCTGCCAAACGCTCGCATTAACGTCCGACATTGCGTAGCAGAAAGTGCGGCTTGGGTTTACTTCACTGACAAAAGAGTGCAGAAGTGCTTAGAACCGTGATAAAACTATCCTACAAACATGACAGATCGTCAGCTCTGGAGATCTAAGACGGTCTAATATCGTCATATCGCCCAGCCCTACTACAAACCTTATCTCTGTGATTCCAGACTCATTTATCGAGCTGAACTGGTCGCTGCTTGTGGCTCGAAGCGTTGGCCACTTTCCATCTGAAAGAACTGCTGCAGATAAACCCCGGACACGCTTATCTCACCGGGCTCAAGCACCTCCCCGTCTTTCTCGTGTTTGGCCATGTGCCTTTTGAAGTTGGTGTTCTGCGTGAACTCCTTCTGGCAGACCGGGCACTTGAACGGTTTCTCCTGCATGTGCAGCCGCTTGTGCAAACTCAGGGAGCTCCGGCGCGGGAAGCCCTTCCTGCAGACCGAGCACCTGAAGGGCCTCTCCCCCGTGTGCAGGCGCATGTGGGGCCACAGGTCGTGGAAACGCTTCCCGCAGACGGGGCACTCGTCGCCTCGTTCGTCCCTGCTCTTCATGGAGACGCTCAAACTCCGAGCGGCTTCGTAGATTTCACGGCACTTCCTCTTCTCCCGGTTCTTCATGGTCGCACTTCCCTGCCTCAGGTCCAGCGGCGGGTCTTGCTCAAACTGTTGCTCTTCTTCTCTGACAGCGGACGCTTCTTTCATCCGTTGCCGGGCCAGTTTGCGCTGCCTCTGTTGAAGCTTGAGCTCGGCTTTAGCGTGCCGCTCCACGTGGATGGTGAAATTCGACTTCTGCACGAACTCCTTCTGGCAGATGGTGCAGCGGAACGGCCTCTCGCTCAGGTGCATCTTCATGTGCAGCGACAGCGAGCTCTTCCTGGTGAATCCCTTCTGACAGACCGAACAGCTGAAGGGCCGCTCCCCCGTGTGCACCAGCATGTGGCTCCACAGGTCTCGCTTGAACGTTTTGGCGCAGATCGGGCAGCGGTTCCTCCTCACTTTGCTCATCAGCTCGGCCATGGTTACCGCCTCGTCGGCGACGGGACAACCGGGCGAGACGACCCCGCGGGTGTTCGGAGGAGAGCGCTCGTGTTCTGGTGTCGCGCCGCTGTCGGAGATCTTCATCGGCTCTTGAGCGTCGTCCCCCGCCTCCTCGCTACACTCGGCCACAGGTTCCCACGGCTCAGTCCAGTCTTCTGTGGTGGATCCGCCGGGCGGCTCCTCCATGTCGTTTTTGACACGGACAGCGGTGTAGGGACTCTCCTGCAGTTGGATGCTGAGCTCCTCCGGCTCATTCTTGATGATGAACTGCTCCCCTTGGACCTCGGCGTCGTCTGAAAAGGAAAAGAACATTGTATTTATTCCTCACCTCCGACTGTCTCAGCCTCCACAGAGATGAAGGTGAGCCTGTGCTTAGGCCTGCCGCGATAATTACTATATCGACTTATTGCTCGATAAGTAAAATGAAGGACGATAACATTTTTAGTCTCGATAAATGCACGTGCTGCATATGCTTAAAGGGGGGTATTATGTAAAATGGACTTTTTCAAGCTTTATATCATGTTATTATGTCATTCCCTCATTAAACACATGCCTGGAGTGTTGCCTTGGCTCATTCACATATTTTTGAGTAATCAGTAAAAACTTAGACGGCAGCCATTGTAGGTGTAGCTATGCCTCAGTCCTCCTAGGAACGCCCCCACCTCCTGGAGACGCCTCTGGACCTTTCGTCACCAGCCAAGCCACCAACCACTGCTCCTCAGCTCAGCAGAGCCCCCTCCCCGCACAGTAGTGTTGTTTAGATGCCACAGCAGTGTGCTGCAGGGGGCGTGTCGGAAAGCTTCTTAAAGAGACAGAGGCCTATTTCAAGACGTTCAGTACAGCCATTTTGAGAGAGCAATTTTATTCAAGGCAGTTATTTTAATTTACTGCATATACAGACCAACAGAAGGTTACGTCATCATTGTAGTATGCTATAGACTGGTGCTATGTGATTGAAAAAAGCATAATACCCCCTCTTTAAAATAAATACAGAAACATGAACACTATCGCAGCGCTGAGTGAGCGGAGCGTCCATCCAACCCGTCTCCCTGTGCATAAAAACAGCATCGAGCACATCAGCCGTATCCCCGCATGTATCCAGATCATTTATAGATCAGCGCTGCTTTTGGAGAGAGGCGGGCTGTAAACAAAGTGCCGTGATACTACGGAGCTTTGCTGATTCCGACACTTTCTGTGAACTTTATCGCGGAGCAAGAGGGACTCATGTGAAAACACTTGGAGTTCCAGCCAAAAGAAGCATCACGGAGAGAATAACAACATTAATGCGACTGCAGGTTTGTCCAACTGAGAACGAAACGAAACCACCGCCCAGTCAGTGTATCAAAGCTAATCAGAGCTACTGTTAGGGAGAGGAACCCGACCGCTTTAGCCACTATCCAAATAAAAGCGCGATAGTCCTGAGAACATTACTCAGTGCTTAGGACTATGTTACTGTTCAAAAGCCAGAGAAATGCTGCAGCGGTTTGACAAACAGTCAACAAGTTTCCCAAAAAAGCTGCTTCACTCTGACAGCCGTGTGTACAGGAGGATATATTTGAAAAGAAAGGAAAAAGAACACAACATAGCTACTCTACTTGATACAGTATTATCTGAATCCATACATTTAATATTTTATTCTAACCAGGTTTAATTTAACACAGAAGTGAGTTTTGTCAGGAAATATTTAACCAGAATAATGTAGATGAAATATCATTATTATTGTTATTGGGATATTTATAAAGATGATACTGTATATTGACTCTTTTTTTTTATGTTGTGACAGGCCTAATTCAAACACAGAACCTGGTGAGAGAGTAAGTTATGTTAAAAGGTTGAGAAGCACAGATGGATAGAATCCTAGAATATGTCGACCCTTCTAGTTTGATATAAGGTGTTAATATTGACTGGTTGAGCGACATGGAGTTTTGTGTGTACTTTTCTGTTTTGTGCAGCACTTTGGAACTGTTCTGTTGTTTAAATGTGCTATAGAAATAAAGTGGATTGGATTGGATTGAATATTGAATGTCAGAAGTCCAATACATTTCAGTTAAAATAGTTGCTTACAGTTTTCTTTTTATTGCCTACAGTATTTGCATTATACTCAATATTATCATTTATCGCGATATTTTCTGAGACGATATATCGTCCTAAAAAAATGTAAACGGGAATGTGGACTATTTAGAATTATAATTCATATGATTATAATGGACTTAAAAGTAAATAATTCTTAATAGGGCCAGAAGAGAACTCGCTAATCATGCCGTTACGGAGCGTGTGGCCCACGAGAGCGCCAGCAGCTGTTAAACGATCAGACACGCAGCCTATGGCCCGGCAAAGGCAAAGGGCCGTGGAGCTAGCCAGCGGTCAGACAGAGGAAACCTAAGGTTGTAGGCCGGTTCTGGCCCAAGAAAAATTTGCTAACTGAATCATGAATACTTCGGGGCAAAATACTCTGACAGATTAAAGTAATACACACGGAGGAAGTTTAAAGCTAGGCCTCAGCACGGGCTAATGCTAATGATGCTAAGTCGGTGTGTAGCCTGTGTTCGCTGCATTAACACCGATAAAACGCACTCACTTGTGGGTGAAAGAATAAACGTGGGCCCGCCTGCTGCTCCGTGGATCGGGAGTCGTCGTTGTTGTTGCTGCCGTTGTTGTTGTTGTTGTTGTTGTGGGCCCAGAGCCTTCTCCAGGAGCTGCTGGTTCTCCTCTTTGGAGCGACACAGTTCCTCCTCATACTCCGCTATTGTTCTCTCCACCAGCTCAAAGATCTCCTCCGCAGCTGCAGTCAGCCGCTCAGTCACTAAAGCTCTCAGAGTCCGGCTCCTTTGGGACATTTTTACAAACTGCTGTTAGCTTTAGCACGTGCGGCTAAGTGCGGCACCGACACGCGTCAGCCCCGCCCTCGGACTTCCTCTGTTGGGTCTGACCAGCTGAAAGGAGCGTCGCCCCCACTGGACAGAGGGCAGCAGAACACGATGTAAAGAGATATTTAAACCTCTGAACTCCCGCATTAAACGAGCACATTTTCTCCAATTCGGCATCACCCAAATCTAAAAGCTTATTGGGGAAAAAGCGTCAATAATGTGACGTAAACGAGGATGAAAAAGCAACAAAACAGCTTCCTAATGCTCAACTAGACAGTAGCCAACATATTTACTCAAGTAAGAGTAACGTTCCTTTGAAGTAATTTGACAAAGCAGTGACTCAAATAAATGCTCAAGTAACAGAAATAATAGTAATAGTAGTAATAATAATAAGCTGCATTGGTTTTATACAGCGCTTTTCTGGACACTCAAGATGCTTTACATTACATTATTCATTCACTATACTTGGTGGTGGTAAGCTACTATTATAGCCACAGCTGCCCTGGGGTAGACTGACAGAAGCAAGGCAACCAGTCTGTGCCATCGGCCCCTCCGACCACCACCAACCACTCACTCACGCTCCATTCACACAGGCTTCCTGGTGGTGAGAGTGTGTTTGAGTGCGCATGGGGGACGATGGATGTAAATTAGCCCAAGGCTACAATCCGGTGTGGCTTATTCATTAACATGCACTGTCCCGACCAAATAAACTAAACAATATAGAAAAAAACATACATATACATTTCACATGAGCAATTAGCAGATCTAAACATGTACGTTTTCAGCCTAGCTTTAAACAGTGTCAGCTCAGTGATGGCTCGTGACTCAAAATGCAGAGAGTTCCAGAGCCTCGGACCAGCCACTGAAAGAGAACGATCACCCACTGCTTACTTCTGGTCCTGCAGACCGCAGCCTCTACTGGGCTGATGTGCAACGAGCAGGTCACATAAATAGGAAGGTGCAAGTCCATGAATTGATTTAAAAACAAACATGAAGACTTTACAATTAACCCTTGCATGTACTGGGAGCCGGTGTAGACAGTGCAGCACTGGAGTGATGTGACTGCGGCGGAAAGTGTTTGTGAGCAGCCGAGCTGCAGCATTTTGCACTAATTGCAGCCGATATAAAGTGCACTGGTTCACACCCACATAAAGTGCATTACAGAAGTCAATGCAGGAGCTAATAAAAGTGTGCATAGCCTTTTATAAGTCACTCTGGCCAAAGAAAGGTTTTACTTTGGCCAGAAGACGGAGCTGGAAAAAGCAAACCCTAACAACACTGTCAACTTGAATGAGAAAAGGCAGAGTGCTCACTGGATACCCAATGTGGCAAAGTGAATGTTGGTGAGATAGCAAGTTAGTGAACGATACGAACCAGGTGCTCTTCGGGCTCGTGGGCCAGGTAACTTGAAAAGGAAAGAAGCCGAGGCACTCGGGATAAGCAAAAAAAGGTATTTTATTGTAGCGTCACTCACACGTTTTGACTCGTGGTCTTCATCAGGGTAAGTGTCAACTTGTTTGTCAAATTTCAGCTGATCATCAAACTTAACCCCTAAATCTCTCACCACTGTTTGAGGAAAAGTGACAAGAGCTCCCAGGTCCAACACACAGTCCATGAATTTGGATCCAAACAGAATGCACTCACCTTTACTCTCGTTAAGATGTAAAAAGTTGTGTGAGAGCCATCCCTTTTCATGGTTGGACTTTAACAAGGTTCGAAATAGAACAAGAAAAGGGAGTGGGACAAACAATGTTTTGAGTAAAGCCTTTATTGAAAACGACAATTAAACAGAAATAGTCTGTTTAGGACCACGTGCCTTGAAAAGGCCAAATCTGTGCAAAAATTTGGATTCAGTGACATTTTCTGCCAGGTTTTCACTCTGTCGAGACTTTGTCCTGATGTAAAGGTTTTGATCGTGTTTGGGTTGTTGAGCATAAGCAGAGCCTGTCGCAGCTGAGGTGGGACGCAGTAACAGTCATTTTGAATTTCTGATCCTGAGGGTTATGGAACAAAAAGTCAAATGGGAGAATCTACAAAATGTCCCCAGCACTGACCCAGAAGATCTGATTGGCTGGATGATCCTCAACCCAAATGAAGCCCGTTACTGGAGACGACTGCGACTGAAGAAACTATTATTATTTAAACAGAAACTATTGCCATTAAAACAGAAACTATTGCCATTAAAACACAAACTATTCTCATTAAAACAGAAACTTTAATTATTCAAATGAATACAAAAAGTTGCCGTACTCGTCTCCTGTGTGAGTTTTAATATGACAATCTAGATGATGTTTTTGGGTAAATGTTTGCTCACAGAACAAGCAGCTGTAAGGTTCCTCTCCTGAGTGGCTTCTCATGTGGACATTAAGGCTGCTCCTATGGGTGCATCTCCTCTTACAGCTATATGGTCTCTCTGCGGCGTGTTGTGTCACATGTGACTGAAGGGAAGCCTTGTACACAAAGGATTCCTTACAGACTGAGCAGCTGAAGGGCTTCCGTCTCATGTGGGATCTCATGTGCACATGCAGGTTATTCTTTTGAGAAATCTTTTCTCGCACAGTGAACAACTGAAAGGCCTCTCTCCCGTGTGGACTCTCATATGTATGTCCAGATGACACTTGTATGAAAATATTTTGTAACAGACTGAACAGCAGTAGGATTTCTCTTCTGTGTGAGCTGTTACGTGCGTTTCTAATTGCCATTTAAATTGAATCTCTTTTGACAAAAAGAACACTCGTATTTCACCTTTCTGCCTGCTCCAGTCTCTGCAGTGTGTCCGTCCCTCACAGTGGCTCCAGTCTCTGTCGTGTGTCCGTCCCTCACAGCGGCTCCAGTCTCTGTCGTGTGTCCGTCCCTCACAGCGGCTCCAGTCTCTGTCGTGTGTCCGTCCCTCACAGCGGCTCCAGTCTCTGCCGTGTGTCCGTCCCTCACAGCGGCTCCAGTCTCTGTCGTGTGTCCGTCCCTCACAGCGGCTCCAGTCTCTGCGTGTGTCCGTCCCTCACAGCGGCTCCAGTCTCTGTCGTGTGTCCGTCCTCACAGCGGCTCCAGTCTCTGGTGCAGACTTGTTTTTGGTGAATAGAGTGGAGTTGTGAGCAGCTGGACTCGTGTCTTTTATCTGGACTTGGTCGTCGTGGTCTCTGTCAGCTTCTGTGTCCGCTGAAGCCGCAGGTTCCCAGTCGGAGTTGTCCGTTTGTTCCTCGATCTCCGAGTTTGCTTCCTCTCGGTGCACGGTTTGCTCTTCGCTCTTCACACAGACAGCAGTGAACTGTGGGAGTTGGACGCTCTGTTCCTCTGGTTCCTCTTTAATCTGTGGAGTCTCGGGGATTTCCTGCTTCAGACTGGGCTCTGGACTCCAGTGGGTCTGGACGTCTGCAGGAGACAATGGGAAACATATGAATCATGTTATAATAATAAATAATATCCTGTTCAAACGGCTTGTTGCTGCGGTGTAAAACAGTAACGAGTAGCATTTTGACTTTAGCTCTAACGATAATTAACCAGTCAGAGGGAGAATGATCTAATACATTCCTATAATTTACATATAACACAGCAACAAGTCTGTAAAATAGCAGAGACGGGTAGTACTTGGATAGTAACTTCTTGAAGAAACTGCTTATTAGAGTAGTTATCATTCAGTACTTTTTACTTCTACTTGAGTAATGTTGTTATGAAGCATCTTTACTCCACTGTGAGGGATTTTTAAACTCATGTCGACCTGGAATATTTGTAGTTTGTGCTTCGTGCCCCTTTTTCTTCTATTTTCATTGGAAATCTTCAAATATTTGAATTTTCACATTTTTCATAATTGATGTCACTGAAACTTTAATCAATACGCTCAAGTTCGGCGACCAGAGTCCCAGTTGACCCGGGCCGTCCCAACGTCCGTTTGGATTTCTCCAAAGTCATTGATTTGTCCCAGTTTTTCACCAGTGCCAAAACCTGCGTTTGTTTTTGTTGAAACGCAATGAATTTGGGCCAAGTTTCCAAAACTAAAACATGTAAAATGAAACGTATTCAGACCCTCAGCTTGTGTCGCCTCACGGGGCTCGTGTGACTCGTACAGTGTGAGGTCAGACGTGTTATTGCTCTTCACAGTGTGAAACACAGGTTAAGGCCTAGGGCTGAAACTATCGATTCATCAATATTTACAATTAATCAATGAATTGCTTGGTGTATGAACATTTCATTTTCCAAACTTATTACCACAAAAGCTTAAAGGGATATTTCAGGATTTTTGACATTGGGCCTCATTTCCTAGTTATCCAGAGTGTTGTTGATGTCTGGAGATATTTTTTCTTATATTCATGCAGTTCTTATATTTGAAGAGCTTAGTGGCGCTAGGCTAGGGCAAGGCTAAAGCATTTCTATGGTATCACAGACATTTATATGGTTAGTCTGGTGTTATAAGTGATTTACCTCAGGTGCACTGTGGAGTGGGTCAGACTGTTTTTAATGCAGGCTAACTGATACCATAGAAATGCTTTAGCCTTGCCCTAGCCTAGCGCCACTAGACTCTTCATAATAGCTCATAATTACGAGATAATCCACTGAGGAAAAAAATAATAATTCAGAAAACACTTTTCTTTTTTTTTACTGACTACAATGCTCCTTCGTAGAGTATGTTGTATTGTTGTATTGTTGTATTGTCTTCACCTAAAGTTTATTGAGCGATGGATGATAGAAGGGTAAAATTAGATTAGGGTAAATTATTATCTAAATTAGTGAATTTATCTTGGGGGTGGCCCCGCCCCTGCATCACCACTCAGTGCTGTATATGTGTGTGAAATGTGCATAGAATTACATTCTTTGAACAATTTGAACACACAGGAGGGACAGTGAGAGCGAGAAACAAGTTTGGGCCAAAACAAAAAATGTCACTGTTTGAACAGGAAAAATTTAAGTCCATGTGGTTTTGCGTGAATGATCCGTTTGGTTCATTCCGCCGATAAAACGCACTCACTTGTGGGTGAAAGAATAAATGTGGGCCCGCCTGCTGCTCCGTGGATCGGGACTTGTTGTTGTTGTTGTTGGCCCAGAGCTTTCTTCTCCAGGAGCTGCTGGTTCTCCTCTTTGGAGCGACACAGTTCCTCCTCATACTCCGCTATTGTTCTCTCTACCAGCTCAAAGATCTCCTCCGCAGCCGCAGTCAGCCGCTCAGTCACCAAAGCTCTCAGAATCTGGCTCCTTTGGAACATGTTTACGAGCCGCTGTTAGCTTCAGCACCGTTAGCTCTGAGCTAACTATTGGAACCGGAGAAAGACTGCCGTAAACTGTCGTAATTCCGGCCTCGTCACGTGATGAAGTTGACTCGGCTGCGCCCCCTGTGGACTCTGATATCCATTACAAGCGCTTAGGGAGAAATTAGGGATGGGCAACATGAAGCTTCATGAAACACCAAAGCATTTGAAGCGATTGTGCCGAAGCTTCGAAACACAGTTCGAAACCGACTCCACAGTGACATCAAGAGGCAATGTTTCAGTACTTCAAGATTCACAAAGGTTCAGCCGAGAGATGAAACACTACACCAGTGGGTGTTACGGGGCTCAAGCATACACCCGCATCTTTGGCTGTTTTTGTTTTGTTATTGTATCTTTTGCTTTCTTTGTTGTCGATGTCGTTTTTGTTTTTCAGTAGGCTTATGTGTGAGTTAATGTTGTTGCCCTTTGGCTATTTCAGTTATCCTTCATTCAGTGTAAGTTTTAAATCAACGTAAACAAACATTTAAAAAACAAAGAAAAGAAAAAAAAGACACCCACGTCCTTGTCAACAATATGATTCAATAGATATAACCCGTAAATCACGAGTGTCCTTTGATTCTCTTCTCACATGCGAGCATGGTCGGCCAGTGGCGTGCTGGGACCATTTCGGCCCGACAATAGGTGGCGTTCACGTGACATCACAACATTCTAAAGAGCCCATAGTTTAAAATTGAGGTGGAGGGCAACTGAAAATTCCACTGCGGTAACCATGGTAACGCTCAATATGCAGATTACTACTCTTATTTAATTGCTAATTTCTCTCTAATTCTTGAGCCAAATCACATGAAAGAAAAACTGTCACAAAGTTCAAAGTCCTCTCCATCAGCTCATATGAACTGTGGTCTAATTATTTCCTCATGAAGGCGTCCAAAAGTGGAGACAATATTAAAAAAACATATTTGTGATTTTGGCTGGTAGAAAGGACTTTCAGACATAAAAAAAATATATGGCGGGTTTGTGAATCAAATCACTATTAAGTGATGATCAGGGAAAACATTTGGACATTTTCATTTTGGAAATTTCTTTCAAAAACTGTTTTGCTCCTATATAGTTGTATTGGCACCTGCCCTCCAACTGAAATAGAATCCTAAAACGTGAACACAACCTATTTAGAGAAGACCGGCCCACTTTTCTGTGGGTTTATAGCTCAGTGATAAAGCGCTAGTCTCTGGTGCAGGAGGTCCCGGTTCAAGTATGATTTTGTCATTTTTCTAACGCTTTTTTTAATGATCTTTTTACATGGGCCGCTTTCAAGATTTTTTTTCAGAAATATAATGTTCTATGCTGTGGAAGGACTTAGTCTATTTCTTTTCTTACTAATAATTCTCCTGCTTTAGAAAACATTCTCACACAAGGTACACTTGTCGCTGGCATACACAAGTATTTTTTTGAGAGAATGAACAAATGTGGGAATCTCTCTCACAAAACCCACAAGGGACAGATGTGCTAACGTCTTTTAAACTTTATGGGAGATAGGTTGAGACAGGTGCGCTGTTCTGTGGTTCATTGAAACTCCTGTCAATCAAATGCGTATTCGGCACGTGGGTGCCCCCTAGTGAAACACTTGCAAAACAGCGGCGTTTCATGAAACGTTTCTCAGATCCAGTCACGTGACATGCGCGGTTTGAACCTTGTTTTGAACAGTGTTGTTTTTGGCAGCCCTTTTAGTTTTAGTTTTAGTCTCTTTTGGACGAAAATGCTTATAGTTTTAGTCACATTTTAGTCATTTCTAAATGTGATAGTTTTAGTCACGTTTTAGTCAGACGAAAATTTAAAAGGTTTTACTCAAGTTTTGGTCAGTTTCATTATAAAAGGTTATAATTAATTTCGATAAGTATTGAAAATTGGGATAAATAATAGTTATCTATTGGCTTTATAGCTTTTGACAAACAGATTACACCACAATAGGCACTAGTAGAAGTGGCATTGTGAACAGGACTTTCCCCAAAAGCGCCCGCTCTCCTCGTCCTCTGATCAACAGCTCTGTCTGCACATACGTAGCCTAGCTCAACTCGCTTTCTGCGTTCATACGCTCCGGTATTTAAAACTGTCCTGAGGTCAATGTCCCTGTGACATCGATGTCAGACGCGCTCCGTGGAGGATGTACGCTAGCAGTGCGCTGCACGCCACGGGGAGAGAGAAAGAGAGAGAGAGAGAGAGAGAGAGGGAGAGAGAGAAAGAGAAAGAGGCGCCGCTGCCCGGCCACATCATGAGAGCTGCGGCGCCTCTCTGTGTCACGTTTACCGGTGTGTTCTCCCGCTCCGCGTACAAACTCTGTTTGTGAACGATCTGACGAACCACTTTCTCCCATTTTAGTCTCGTCTCGTCTCGTTGACGTAAACTCATAGACGTCAGGTTTTAGACGAGCTATTTTTAGCTCGTCATCGTTACGTTATCGTCATTAAAAAGGGGCGTCAATGAAATGATATTGTTATCGTCTTCGTTGACGAAAACAACACTGGTTTTGAAGCAGTGTTTTGACACGCATGCGCCATGAGACTTCGACACAGTGTCGAATCCCGTGGTTCAAGACGGCCATCCCTGGGAGAAATCAAAGTCACTAATCTGATCATATTGTGCTGCAGGTGTGGGGGGCTCTTGGTGCCTCTTTAGTGTTTCAGAAGAAGTAATGTGTCGGTCTCAAATGTCTCTATCTCATAAGCTAGCGGTTTGTTTACTTTTAAACAAGCTGGATCCTTCATGGCCAGTAAAAAATCCACTGAATCTCACAAAAACACAGCAAAGATGTACAAAAGTATCCAGGAAAACAATGTGGGACCAAGAGAGGGAAGTTGCTGCTTGTTTACGTGTTGCCATGACAGAATCATGAACACATCCAAAGTTTAGCCTCATAACGATTCATTTGTGTTATTTTTCCGCCTATCTGAAGGTAATATGAAGAGAGCCAGTTCTTAATGCAAGTCACACATTTCAAAAACATAGATAAGCGATGAAACTCTGAGTCATTGAAGGAGCAATACAACTGAATGTCATCAGCGTAAAAGTGATAGGACACATTTTTAAAACCACTGATGAGGCGACCAAGAGGCAACAGGTACAGCAAAAACAAGACAGGGCCCAAAACAGAGCCCTGAGGAACTCCATAAGACAGGTGAGACACATCTGATATTATATTGTTTACAACATTGAAAGTTCTTCCTTTTTTGCAAGAGGGAAACCACTGTAGAACAGATCCAGAAAACCCAAACTCATTATACAAGTCTGTCAATCAAGACTGTGTGATCTACAGTATCAAATGCAGATGTCAAATCGAGTAATACCAAGACTGTATAGCAGCCGGAGTCTGCAGCCATCATCACATCATTTGAAACTTTCCGTAGGGCTGTTTCAGTGGAGGGCATCTTTCGAAAAACAGATTGACATTTATCGTAGAAATCATGCTGAAGTTAGCTGATTCGCCACTACTTTTTCCAAGATTTTGGAAATAAAGAGAAGCTTAGATATGGGCCTGTAATTCTTTGGCTCCACAGGATCGAGGTTTGGCTTTTTAAGGATTGGATTTACCACAGCATGTTTGTAGTAGCTTGGGACCAGACCAGATTCAAGCGAAAGATTTATCTGTTTTGCAACCCAAGGGCCAACAACATCAAAAACCTTTAACAACAAAGATGTAGGTACAATGGACTCGATGAGAGTTTCATCTCGCCCATTGCTGCCTCCACATCCTGTAGGCTGACAGGAGTGAAGGAAGACCACGAGCACATAGGAGACACAGTACATAAGCTGTTTGAGGGGACTGATGCTAGCCCGGATGTCATGAACCTTGTTCACAAAAGAAGTTTAGGAAATGATTACAGTCCTCCTGTGTGTACACAGGCACATGAGGAGCTGACAGGGCAACAAGGTTTTCAATTGTATCAAACAGAACTTTAGGGTTTTTCTTACAAGAAACAAGATTTGATAAGATGAGCGGGCATGCTTTATCATTCCATTTAGCTCGGTCATCAAGTCTTTAAGGTGAAGCCTATGCACTTCTGTTGGGGCTGGTAACCAACAAAACACAATAATTAATAAAGGAAAGCGAGACAAGACAAATTACCATTTTACTTGCAAGGAGAGACAGACAGAGATTAAGACTTAGTTACAAACGAAGCTGGGGCCAAACCTCCCTTGTCCGCTCTGAGTTCTCTGGATGCCTACCCTTGTGTTTTATTTAGTTTTTCACGTCCCTAGTATTACAATGTACTGCTCTGGTCTAAGGGAAGGGGGTTGCATACCAGAGCAGTAAATAACAATTTGCAAGCACACAGTATTTTACACAGTATCCATTTTTCTCGTCCTTGAGACAGTCCCGTTTTGGACACACACGGCTGCTCAATGTTTCTGTTTATAAACCAAAATCTGTAACTCAAAGCAGAAGCATTAGTAACATCTTTCCAGTCAGCAGATTATGACGTGTAAGACAAGCAAAATATAGAGAATAGCAATATTTATCCAACAACTTCTAATTTAGTGGATTTCCACAGGCGCTCCACTTTCCGGCAGCTGCTTCTAAAGCTACATATGGCTTCGTTCATCCAGGGGCAAGGCTTTTTAAGTGATCCAGAACTATTTTTAGCAGACGCTACAGTGTCCAAAACCGTCCGACAATGGCTATTGAAGCTTATCGTGAGTGCTTCATCGTCCTCACAATTTGTAAAAGAACTGGGGTCAAAAGATGAAGCAAAACCATTTACTGCAGATTCACAAATGTTTCGTCTCTGTGTTTTCACATTACACGCAGTAGGTGCCAATGGGAAGGACAGGTTAAACAAAATACAACAGTCGCTTATTTGCAAATCCTCAACACTTTCTCTGGAGTTGAACTGAACTGCTGCCAAAGGCAAATACCAGTTAGCTACTTAGCTTCTCAGTTTTAATATAGTCTCTTTTTCCACTTGTGAATAAAAAGCAAAACTTTGTTTGTTTTTTCAATCAAATCAGATACAAAGTAGCAGCAGTTCATCCACTTTGTCATGTTAATTAATTTGTTTGTAGTGTATTGGTGTTTCTTTTTAAATGTTTCACTTCACTATGACACAAAAGCACTTGAAGCACATTAAGCTAAACATGAGCTCTTTGATAGTGATTGATTCTTGTGAACACATTTCACAAACTGTACAGCTGCACGGTCTGTGTCAAGGTGAATGTTTTCCTTCATTTATTAAAGCAGTACTAAGTAACTCTTGCCCCTAGAGGCCATAAGCGCAACTGCAGGTGTCTTAGCAAGTTACGATTTTTTAACATATTAAATGTCTTGGAGAGTAAATACTACGCTGACAGAAAAGGTGAAGGGAGAGAGGGATGTTGTACATCCAATTATACAATGCGAATATTTTTTTTCACTCAAACGTGGCTGTAAATATTGTTTAAAGTGGCGCTAGCCCGCAGTTAGCTTTGCCCGTTAGCCTGTTAGCTTCTTCTCCGTGATTACATTAGTGTGTATTGGTTGCTCCGCCCCGGTGGCAGGCAAGTTGCAAGCATGGTTTTCTGTCCAGAGACACCAGGGGGAGATGAAAGACCCCCCAATCATCCCATTAACACTTGTATTACCCCAGAGGGACTACGGAAAGGATTTATTAAGGTAAACACGTTACTTAGTACTGCTTTAAATATAATTTAACTTGAGTTTAACAGCTGTGGCTGTTCCTGTGTTTGGCCACGTCATGTTTGTAAATGTAAATAAGTTCTCAAATGTTTCCAGATTAATTTGATAGAAAAACAGAATGAGCAGAAAATAACATGAAAATAACTGCTTCAAACATGAAATCTAAGAGAAACATTTTTAATGAACAATCTCAATGAACTGTGAATTTGAACTGAACAACTGAATTATTTTTGTTGTACCTTTAAACATTCAAGACAAAAAACAAATAATAAACAATAATCCTCCAGTTTCAGGGTCTCTCTCCTGTTTCTCAGCAGATCTATTTCTTACACTAAGTTAAACCCTTTGTGTCTCTTCAGGGCTTTGTGGATAGTTTTGATCTTCTGGTGACAGAGTCACTCAGTTTTGTGAGTTCTCATGTGGACTTTCAGAGTTCCGTTGTGGGCAAATGCTTTCTGACAGACTGTGCAGCTGAAAGGCCTCTCTCCTGTGTGAGATTTCATGTGGACATTAAGCGTGTATTTTTTAGTGAATGTTTTGTTACATATCGAACAACTGTAAGGTCTGTCTTCTGTGTGTGTTCTCATGTGTACATTAAGAGCCTTCTTTGCAGTAAATCCTCGCTTACAAATGGCACAGATGAAAGGCCTCTCTCCTGTGTGTGTTCTCATGTGGACATTAAGACTCTTCTTTACAGTAAATCCTCTCTTACAAACGGCACAGATGAAAGGCCTCTCTCCTGTGTGTGTTCTCATGTGGACATTAAGACTCTGCTTTGCAGTAAATCCTCTCTTACAAACTGGACAGATGTAAGGCCTCTCTCCTGTGTGAGTTCCAACATGCTTCCTGAGAGATGCACTATTTGTAAATGCCCATTGACAAGTTGAGCAGCTGTAAGGCCTCTCTCCTGTATGAATTCTAACATGATTCCTGAGAGATGTACTATTTGTAAATGCCCTTTGACAGGTTGATCAGCTGAAAGGCCTCTCTCCAGTGTGAATTCTAGTGTGCATTTCTAAGTTGTGTTTAACAGTGAATCTCTTCTTACAAACAGTGCACTCATGTTTCTTCCTTTGCTCTGCTCCAGTCTCTGTCGTGTGTCCGTCCCTCACAGCGGCTCCAGTCTCTGTCGTGTGTCCGTCCCTCACAGCGGCTCCAGTCTCTGTCGTGTGTCCGTCCCTCACAGCGGCTCCAGTCTCTGTCGTGTGTCCGTCCCTCACAGCGGCTCCAGTCTCTGTCGTGTGTCCGTCCCTCACAGCGGCTCCAGTCTCTGTCGTGTGTCCGTCCCTCACAGTGGCTCCAGTCTCTGTCGTGTGTCCGTCCCTCACAGCGGCTCCAGTCTCTGTCGTGTGTCCGTCCCTCACAGCGGCTCCAGTCTCTGTCGTGTGTCCGTCCCTCACAGCGGCTCCAGTCTCTGTCGTGTGTCCGTCCCTCACAGCGGCTCCAGTCTCTGTCGTGTGTCCGTCCCTCACAGCGGCTCCAGTCTCTGGTGCAGACTTGTTTTTGGTGAATAGAGTGGAGTTGTGAGCAGCTGGACTTGTCTCTTTTATCTGGACTTGGTCGTCGTGGTCTCCATCAGACTCTGTCTCCGTCTGTGCAGCTGAAGCGCTGGCTGGAGGTTCCAGTCTTCATCATCGTCACCGTCAGAGTCAGAGTCCGTTTGTTGCTCCGTCTCCATGTTCTTCTCCGCGGGTCGCAGAGGGGGGAGTGAAGACGAGTCTGTGGTTTGTTTGTCAGTCGTCGGGGAGTCTTCAGAAGTGAAACACGTTGGTGATGATGATGTTCTTTGGTGGAGTCTCAGTGAACTGTGGGAGCTGCTCTTCCTCCTGTTTGACGCTCTGTTCCTCTGGTTCCTCTTTAATCTGTGGAGTCTCAGGGATTTCCTGCTTCAGACTGGGCTCTGGACTCCACTGGGTCTGGACGTCTGCAGGAGACAATGAGAAACATGTTAATGACAAACACAGACTAATTGTCAAATAACCGATTTCAAGCCTGAAATTTCTAACATATAATGAAATAATTCTTAAATGAAATGTTTCTTCCATGAAACACAAAATACGTCTATTTTAAATGTTACATGAAGCTTTTTCAAATTACTGATTTATTCTCAGTGGAAAAAGTAACTTCAATATAATATTACTCAAGGAGAAGTAAAAACTAAATGATAAAACTACACAAAGTAATACAATTACTTCAGAAAGTTACTCAGTCACATTAACTAAAGTAAATGTAACTTGAGTCCAACTTGTCTCTAAGCTAAGTCAGTTTGTGTTCGAGTCTCTCTGTGAATCCTCACGATCGGAAATCCGGGAGTTTGGAGCCCTGGGTTATGAAGGTGAGGAGGCAAACATCAGGCAGCAGCTCAAAGGAAAGCATGGGGTGAAACTGCAGTAGACACTTTAATCCTAAATCTCAGGGAAAGTAACCAAACCACAGTGGAATGGAATGTAAAATAAAGACCGCACAAAACGAGAAGGTTGTGTTCTCCTCACAGGGAACAGTTTATTGTTTTCTCTCACATGTGACTGTTAGTCAGGCCTTGACATTCACTTTTTTGGTCACCGGCCACTGTAGCTCGTCCATCCATCCATTTTCTTCCTCTTTATCCGGGGCCGGGTCGCGGAGGCAGCAGTCTCAGCAGAGATGCCCAGACTTCCCGATCCACGCACACCTCCTCCAGCTGTTCTGGGGGACCCCGAGGCGACACCAGGCCAGCTCGGAGACATAGTCCCACCAGCGTGTCCTGGGCCTTCCACGAGGCCTCCTCCCAATAGGACATGCCTGGAGCACCTCCCGAGGGAAGCGACCAGGAGGCTCTGAAACAGATGCCCTAGCCACCTCAGCTGGCTTCTTTCGACGTGAAGGAGCAGCGACTCTACCCCGAGCTCCTCCCGGGTAACTGAGCTCCTCACCCGATCTCGGAGGGTGCGCCCAGCCACCCTGTGAAGGAAACTCATTTCGGCCGCTTGTATCCGCGATCTTGTCCTTTCGGTCATTACCCAGATCTCATGACCATAGGTGAGGGTGGGAACGTAGATCGATCGGTAAATCGAGAGCTTTGCCTCAGACTCAGCTCCCTCTTCACCACAACAGTCCGATACAGCGACCGCATCACTGCTGACGCTGCACCGATCCGTCTATCGATCTCACGCTCCATCCGTCCCTCACTCGTGAACAAGACCCCGAGATACTTGAACTCCTCCACTTGAGGTAAGGACTCCCCACCGACCTGAAGAGGGGAAGCCACCTTTTTCCGGTGGAGAACCATGGCCTCAGATTTGGAGGTGCTGATCCTCATCCCGGCCGCTTCACACTCGGCTGCAAACCGCCCCAGTGCAGCTGAAGGTCCTGATTTGATGAAGCCAACAGAACAACATCGTCTGCAAACAGCAGAGATGAGATCCTGAAGTTCCCAAACCGGACACCCTCCGGCCCCTGGCTGCGCCTAGAAATTCTGTCCATATAAGTAATAAACAGAACCGGTGACAAAGGGCATCCCTGGCGGAGACCAACACACACCGGGAACAGGTCTGACTTCCTGCCGGCAATGTGAACCAAGCTCCTGCTGTGGTTATACAGGGAACGGACAGCCCTTAGCAGAGAGCCCCGGACCCCATACTCCCGGAGCACCCCCCACAGGGCACCACGAGGGACACGGTCGAACGCTTTCTCCAGATCCACAAAGCACATGTGGACTGGTTGGGCGAACTCCCACGAACCCTCGAGCACCCGATGAAGGGTATAGACCTGGTCCAGTGTGCCACGACCGGGACGAAAACCGCATTGTTCCTCCTGAATCCGAGGTTCGACTATCGGCCGGATCCTCCTCTCCAGCACCCTGGAGTAGACCTTACCGGGGAGGCTGAGAAGTGTGATCCCTCTGTAATTGGAGCACACCCTCCGATCCCCCTTCTTAAAGAGAGGGACCACCACCCCGGTCTGCCAATCCAGGGGCATTGTCCCCGACCGCCACGCGATGTTGCAGAGACGTGTCAGCCAAGACAGCCCTACAACATCCAGAGACTTAAGGTACTCGGGACGTATCTCATTCACCCCCGGGGCCTTCAGCCTGGGTGATGGACGAGCCCCCCTCCGAGTCCCCAGCCTCTGCCTCCTCATCGGAAGACGTGACGGTGGGATTGAGGAGATCCTCGAAGTACTCCTTCCACCGCCCGACCACATCCCCAGTCGAGGTCAGCAGCTCCCCGCCCGCACTGTAAACAGTGTTGGTGAAGCACTGCTTCCCCTCCTGAGTCCTCCTCCATGGCTTCTCCGAACTCCTCCCAGACCCGAGTTTTTGCCTCTGTGACTGCACGAGCTGCAGCACGCTTGGCCTGCCGTTACCTCTCAGTTGCCTCCGGAGCCCCACAAGCCAACAAGGCCAGATAGGACTCCTTCTTCAGCTTGACGGCATCCCTTACTTCCGGCCACCACCACCGGGTTCGGGGATTGCCGCCGCGACAGGCACCAGAGACCTTACAGCCACAACTACAAGCAGCCGCATCGACAATGGAGGAGGAGAACATGGTCCACTCGGACTCCATGTCTCCAACCTCCCTCGGAATCTGGGTGAAGCTCTTCCGGAGGTGGGAGTTGAAGACCCTACTGACAGAGGGATCCACCAAACGTTCCCAACAGACCCTCACAACACGTTTGGGCCTGCCAGGTCTGACTGGCTTCCTCCCCCCCTGCCAGCGGATCCAGCTCACCACCAGGTGGTGATCGGTTGACAGCTCAGCCCCCCTCTTCACCCGAGTGTCCGAGACACGCGGCCGGAGATCAGATGACACAACTACAAAGTCGATCATCGACCTCCTGCCTAGGGTGTCCTGGTGCCACGTGCACTTATGGACACCCTTGTGCTCGAACATGGTGTTCGTTATGGACAAACCGTGACTAGCACAGAAGTCCAATAACAGAACACCACTCGGGTTCAGATTGGGGAGGCCGTTCTTCCCCATCACCCCCGTCCAGGTCTCACTGTCGTTACCCACGTGGGCGTTGAAGTCCCCCAGTAGAACAATGGAGTCCCGAGTCGGAGCACTATCTAGTACCCCTCCCAGGGACTCTAAGAAGGCCGGGTACTCTGCACCGATGTTGGGCCCGTAGGCCGAAACAATGGTGAGAGACCTGTCCCCAACCCGAAGGCGTAGGGACGCGACCCTCTCGTTCACCGGGGTAAACTCCAACACGTGGCGGCTGAGCTGGGGGGCTATGAGCAAACCCACCCCAGCCCGCCGTCTCTCCCCGCGGGCAACTCCAGAAAAATGGAGAGTCCAGCCTCTCTCCAGGAGTTGGGATCCGGAACCCAGGCTGTGCGTGGAGGTGAGCCCGACTATATCTAGCCGGTATCTCTCAACCTCCCGCACAAGCTCAGGCTCCTTCCCCCCCAGCGAAGTGACGTTCCATGTCCCGAACGCCAGAAGCTGCGCACGCGGACCAGGTCGTCTAGGCACCCGCCTTTGACTGCCACCCAGTCCTCTCTGCACCCGACCCCTACGGATCCCTCTGCGGGTGGTGGGTCCACAAGAGCGCGGGCCCACGTCGTCCTTTCGGGTTGTGCCCGGCCGGGCCCCGTGGGCAGAGGCCCGACCACCAGGTGCTCGCATTTGAGCCCCAACCCCAGGCCTGGCTCCAGGGTGGGGCCCCGGCTGCACCATACCGGGCGACGTCACGGTCCTTGTTGTTAAACTGTCCATAGAAGTCTTCGAACTGCTCTTCGTCTGACCCGTCACCTAAGACCTGTTTGCCATGGGAGACCCTACCAGGGGCATGAAGCCCCAGACAACAGAGCTCCTCGGATCACTCGGGCACTCAAACAACCCCACCACGTTAAGGTAGCAGTTCACGGGATTGTTTAAAGTTTTTATAGTTTATTATTTATCTTAGTTATGTGTTATATGTTTATGTTTCAAGCTGCACGATCGACCAAAAAAAAATTCCTAGTTACCTACCTGCTCATAACCATGGCAATAAAAACGATTCTGAAAAAGGATTGACACATGTGAAAACTGGAAAGGAATGAGAAACAAAAAACCCCCAAAACAAATCACGTCACCCAAGATCAGACACAAGTTTCACACACTCAACCAAAAGTGTCCAAATAAATACCTTTTGTTACGTACAAGAGAAACAAAAGGGAAATAATGTATACTGGAAAAACTTGAATGCTATTAGCAAATTTAGTTGTTTATGGTATTGGGTAAACTTATGAAAATATTGTAAAGGTTTTGAAAACAAATATGATAAAATAGCAAAGTATGAAAGTTAATCTAAAATAAATGTACTAAAGTGAAATACTGTTGCCTATGCACACAATCTACTTAACCTGACAAATGATCTTTCAGTATCTAGTTTTTATAGACACGAGTTCTATAGTATTCTGGTGGTGTATACTCAAAAGACAATACCACAGTGTCCGAATCGAGTGTTAAATCTAGACCAAAACGCACGTCAGCAGCGAGCTCAATAATCCAACGTGAGAACAAGTCTTATCCATTTTCATGATAATTACATAATGTTGCCTAAGGAAGAGTCCCAAAAGAACTATATTGTAATGAGAGTGAATTCACGTGTCACAGATCAGAGGAATATTGTATTATAAAAGATTATTCACACCAGTTTGTTTTCTTTAGATGCGGCTAATAACATTCTATCCCCTATTTATTTTACATAAGATAAAAGTCATAATGATAACATGATGAACGTTCAGTAGGTTTTCTATTAAAACAACTCTTAAATAAACTTAAAATCATATAATCTCTCATTTCTTTGTTGTGAGCATTTAGATAATAAGCCTGAGCCCCTTAGTCCAGAGCTAGAACAAAACGACTTAAAATTTGTAAAAAAATAAAATTAAAAAATGCTTAAAATGTCAAGGATTTTAAACATAAAATGCTGACCTTTATTGGAAAAAGACAAACAAGTAAGTATATGAAAATAATCAATACTATATTGTTCAAACTCAAGCCAAATTCAATCGGTTTAGCCTTAGTAGTAGTTGATGGTAGTTTGGTCTCAGTTTATGTTCATTTTGAGGACATTTGCGCCAATATTTTCAATCAATCAATCAATCAATCAAGCTTTATTAAGGACACTGAATACTGGTCCATAGTATATAAAAAAGAAGAAATAACAAAAGAATTATGCTAATACATTTTCAAGGGTTTTGATTTGCGTGATGTCGCTCATTGTGTTGGTGTTGCTCCTTCAAGTGTCATTTTTTTATTTTTTATTTAATTGAAAATATACAAAATGAACAAAAACAAAGGCTCGAGGCTCAGGTGTGCAAGGCAGCAGTTTTCAGTATAAATAAAATACATAAAAATAAATAGTTGTACAGTGCAAATTCGTCATGGCGCTGCTGTTGCTCAGATAAAGGCGTCACTTTGACTCCAGAACGTGAGGATGTTTGGTTTGGTTTCACTACACCGATAAAACGCACTCACTTTTGGGTGAACAAATATAAGACTAAACTCACCAGCTGCTCCGGGCACAGGGACGACTTGTTGTGGGCCCAGAGCCTTCTTCTCCAGGAGCTGCTGGTTCTCCGCTTTGAAATATATAATATTAAGGGTTGGCATTGGTAACATGCTGAAATATATTATATTGAGGGTTGCATTGGTAACATGCTGAAATATATTATATTAAGGGTTGCATAGGTAACATGCTGAAATATATTATATTAAGGGTTGGCATTGGTAACATGCTGAAATATATTATATTAAGGGTTGGCATTGGTAACATGCTGAAATATATTATATTAAGGTTTGGCATTGGTAACATGCTGAAATATATTATATTAAGGGTTGGCATTGGTAACATGCTGAAAAATTACTTGCTTTGTACTAAACATCGTACATGGAACGAGATCGTGGTTGTCGTTGTGCTTCATTTCTGTTTTCTATATGAACATTTCAAACAATGCTTTGTATTTTGGTCTGTGTTAAAAAAGCCGCTTTGAAGTGTAACTGATTCTCCTTTGACATTGATGAAAATCAAAATATGATGCTGCTAATTGTATGATTGATAATGTAATTGCAATAGGATAAAGTTATTATTACAGTTCTGTCATGTAATGTCTTTATGTAGATGCTATATTGTAAATGTTGTATTGATTTTTGGGGTGGGGCTTATAAGCTCTTGCTTCAGCCCACTCCTTTTGAGCAGAATGTTTACTGCTCAAATAAACTAAACTAACACATTTCACAAACTGTACAGCTGCAGGGTCTGTGTAAAGGTGAATGTTTTCCTTCATTTACTAAATATAATTTAACAGCTGTGGCTGTTCCTGTGTTTGGCCACGTCATGTTTGTAAATGTAAATAAGTTCTCAAATGTTTCCAGGTTAATTTGATAGAAAAACAGAATGAGGCGAAAATCACATGAAAATAACTGCTTCACACATGAAATCTAAGAGACACATTTTAATGAACAATCTCAATGAACTGTACATTTGAACTGAACAACTGAATTATTATTTTTTTGTACCTTTAAACATTCAAGACAAAAACAAATAATAAACAATAATCCTCCAGTTTCAGGGTCTCTCTCCTGTTTCTCAGCAGATCTATTTCTTACACTAAGTTAAACCCTTTGTGTCTCTTCAGGGCTTTGTGGATAGTTTTGATCTTTTGGTGACAGAGTCACTCAGTTTTGTGAGTTCTCATGTGGACATTCAGACTTCCGCTTTGGGTAAATGCTTTCTGACAGACTGTGCAGCTGAAAGGCCTCTCTCCTGTGTGAGATTTCATGTGGACATTAAGAGTGTTTTTTTTAGTGAATGTTTTGTTACATATCGAACAACTGTAAGGTCTGTCTTCTGTGTGAGTTCTCATGTGTACATTAAGAGTCTTCTTTACAGTGAATCCTCTCTTACAAACTGAACAGACGTAAGGCCTCTCTCCTGAGTGAGTTTTATCATGGCTCCTGAGATCTGAACTACTTGTAAATGCCCTTTGGCAAGTTGAGCAGCTGTAAGGTTTCTCCCCTGTATGAGTTCTAACATGCCTCCTGAGATCTGAACTATATGTAAACTTTCTTTGGCACATTGAGCAGCTGTAAGGTTTCTCTCCAGTGTGAATTCTAGTGTGTATTTCTAAGGTTTGTTTAGCGGTGAATCTCTTCTTACAAACAGTGCACTCATGTTTCTTCCTTGGCTCTGCTCCAGTCTCTGTCGTGTGTCCGTCCCTCACAGCGGCTCCAGTCTCTGGTGCAGACTTGTTTTTGGTGAATTGAGTGGAGTTGTAAGCAGCTGGACTTGTGTCTTTTATCTGGACTTGGTCGTCGTGGTCTCTGTCAGCTTCTGTGTCCGTCTGATCAGCTGAAGCGCTGGCCGCAGGTTCCCAGTCGGAGTTGTCCGTTTGTTCCTCGATCTCCGAGTTTCTTTCCTCTCGGTGCACGGTTTGCTCTTCGCTCTTCACACAGACAGCAGTGAACTGTGGGAGCTGCTCTTCCTCCTGTTTGACGCTCTGTTCCTCTGGTTCCTCTTTAATCTGTGGAGTCTCGGGGATTTCCTGCTTCAGACTGGGCTCTGGACTCCACTGGATCTGGACGTCTGCAGGAGACAATGGGAAACATATGAATCATGTTATAATAATAAATAATATCCTGTTCAAACGGCTTGTTGCTGCGGTGTAAAACAGTAACGAGTAGCATTTTGACTTTAGCTCTAACGATAATTAACCAGTCAGAGGGAGAATGATCAAATACATTCCTATAATTTACATATAACACAGCAACAAGTCTGTAAAATAGCAGAAACGGGTAGTACTTGGATAGTAACTTCTTGAAGAAACTGCTTATTAGAGTAGTTATCATTCAGTACTTTTTACTTCTACTTGAGTAATGTTGTTACGAAGCATCTTTACTCGTGCCACTGTGAGGGATTTTTAAACTCATGTCGACCTGGAATATTTGTAGTTTGTGCTTCGTGCCCCTTTTTTTTTTCTATTTTCATTGGAAATCTTCAAATATTTGAATTTTTCACATTTTTCATAATTGATGTCACTGAAACTTTAATCAATACGATCAAGTTCGGCGACCAGAGTCCCAGTTGACCCTGGCCGTCCCAGTCTTGAAGCCTCTGCCCCACGTCCGTTTGGATTTCTCCAAAGTCATTGATTTGTCCCAGTTTTTCACCAGTGCCAAAACCTGCGTTTGTTTTTGTTGAAATTAATTTGGGCCAAGTTTCCAAAACTAAAACATGTAAAATGAAACGTATTCAGACCCTCAGCTTGTGTCGCCTCACGGGGCTCATGTGACTCGTACAGTGTGAGGTCAGACGTGTTATTGCTCTTTACAGTGTGAAACACAGGTTAAGGCCTAGGGCTGCAACTATCGATTCATCAATAAATATTTACGATTAATTTCTCCAAACTTTTTACCACAAAACTTAAAGGTATATTTCAGGATTTTTGACATTGGGCCTCATTTCCTAGTTATCCAGAGTGTTGTTGATGTCTGGAGATATTTTTTTCTTAAATTCATGCAGTTCTTATATTTGAAGAGTCTAGTGGCGCTAGGCTAGGGCAAGGCTAAAGCATTTCTATGGTATCAGTTAGCCTGCATTAAAAACAGTCTGACCCACTCCACAGTGCACCTGAGGTAAATCACTTATAACACCAGACTAACCATATAAATGTCTGTGTTAATAGAATAATGTTTGAAATATAAATGAACTTGTATCACATGAATTACCGCATTTTGAGGGACTATTTTCTCGCAGATCACTCCGCCGCTGCGTTAGCTACAGCCACGAAGCTGATGCTGCTCAAATATAAGTTATTTTAAATGATTCTATTAACACAGACATTTATATGCCCAAATCTAAAGGCTTCACAACCGGAGCTCACAGTCTATGGGCCTGGGTAACGCCTCATTTGAAAGCTAAGACCTACAAAACTGGTCGTAACTTTTTTTTTATTGCGTTATGTCACATTTTTAAAGCGTCTTTTTTTTTTTTAACTTCACCTGAACCGAGCACATTTTGTCCAGTTTGGCTTTACCCAAATCTGAAAGCTTCTTGAACACGGCGCAGGAGGAGACGAGGATGAAAATACAACAAGAAAAAGTGACAAACGAGAAATAAAAGAGCGACAAAAACAGATTAGAAAGTGATGAAAATGCGGCAAAAGAGCAACAAACAATGTGCCGGAAAAGCAACAATAACACAATAAAAAGCGACAGAAACCCGACAAAAAAAAAAACTACAGAAACAAGACAACAATGTAACAAAATGCAGCAACAATGCAATAAAAAAAAGTCTCATTCAGTTTTGTAGGGCTTAGCTTTCAAATGAGGCGTTACTCTGGCCTATAGGCTGTGAACTCCAGTCGAGAAGCTTTTAGATTTGGGTAAAGCCGAAGTGGAGAAAATGCGCTCGGTTAAAGTGAGGGGTAAAGTGCCATTAGTCCGACATCTCTAACCCAGTTGTGTCGTGGATTAAAGAGCCTATATTAAACCACTGGCCCTAACCTTAAAGTGCATACGACACAATTTTTGCTAAACACCGTTAACACGATTATATTTAAGATTTTGCTAAAGATTATTCCCAGTTTTCTTTAGTTTGACCATTTTTGTGATGTTTATGTTTTCACTTCCTTATTGGACACAGACAGGAAGTGACATCGGGGAAGGTAAACAATTTTAAACTGTTGCCGTGCCAACCATGTTAAGTCAATGGGAAATGAATGAGTCAAACTGCTATGGAATGTTTCCTTCTTTTATGTCACTTCCTGTCAGCAACTTAAAAATTAAAATAACTTTTCTGCCCAACATTTCTTCATTAAAATTGCTGCTTCACTGAAAAACATGATAACTATGCAACTGATGTAATCCATCTAAATAAGTCATATTTTCAAGAGCATTAAAACCTGTCATATGCACTTTAAGGTCAGTGGACTCTTTCCTGAACCTCATTTTTATTTTTAACCTCTACTCAATGGGACATTTTGGGAATAATGAGTCGTCAGACTAATGGGCCGACCCCGGGGGTAAGAGGTTAACCATAAACTGAACTAATGACGCTTAAAGGATCTGTATCATGCTATTTTAGCCATTCCAAAGTAAAGTATAGGCATATATATGATATATTGTACCTCTATCACTATGGAGTACTCATTTTTGAGAGAAATATAAGTATTTTTGGGGGTATTTTCCCTACCCGGAAGACAAGACACTTCGATTCAGTTAACTCCGCCCCTCTCTCCGCTCATTCCACATTTGCAGTATTATAAATATAAATATTGCTGCAAAAGTGAAGTTACTTCACATAATGCAGTTATAAGGAGTTGACATGTGCAACACAGTTTCATGAATGGCTAACACACATGTTAACACACACGCTAACACGCGTTTTGATTGACTCACCGCTCAGCATGGCCTCCCCATCGTCGGGTGTTTACGTTATGGCCCTCGTGTCGGTTATAAAAGTTAATCCACTTTGATTCTGGCCAAGGTTTACCAAGCATCCATCAGGTTGGTTGATATAGTAGCTAGCTTAATCCCGGAAGAATTCCAATTTCTGGCGAGTGCACTCTTCTTTAGGAAGGTTGAATAGTCCTGTTCCTCTCGTAGCCAAACGCGCATCCGTGGCATTATCGGTAGAAAAAAGAGCAGGCGGTGTCCAGAGTATGTTAGAAAGAGCTCAGTCTTCAAAAACAACACTTATGCTCGGATCCATGGCTCCTCCAGCCGTGGGTGCGCTTGATTAGTGTCGTGGGACAGCACAGACGCGTCGGAGAGTTGCTTTTTTTTTTTTTTTTTTTTTTTTCCAAAAAAAAGAAAAAAAAAAAAAGTTTTATAAATAAAAATCATGCCGTAAGGCATTACATTACAGACGTAGAGCACTTCCGTTCCGCTGTGACGACACAACTGAACAGCTCAGTCGTTTACCAGGAGAGGGTGGAGCAGCTGCTCAGAGAGCAGGATTCAGGAGGATTACTTAGAACTGCGTGAATGAAGCCAAAAACCGCTCTGGGGTGTTTTTGAGAAGGAAATAGCATAACAACATGGCTAAAAACTCAAAAAGTTTTGCATGATATAGGACCTTTAAGCTGGGGTACATGATTTTTTTGTGTGTTGTAGAATACATTTATTTTTTCCACCTCAGAGTATGTTGTAAACACAGACCGTGTTGTATTGTCTTCACCTAAAGTTTATTGAGCGAT
Source organism: Neogobius melanostomus (assembly GCA_007210695.1). NCBI lineage: Eukaryota > Metazoa > Chordata > Actinopteri > Gobiiformes > Gobiidae > Neogobius > Neogobius melanostomus. The sequence continues at coordinate 66,783 of VHKM01000956.1, read as the reverse complement.
GGATGATAGAAGGGTAAAATTAGATTAGGGTAAATTATTATCTAAATTAGTGAATTTATCTTGGGGTGCCCCGCCCCTGCATCACTTTGTCGCCACTCAGTGCTGTATATGTGTGTGAAATGTGCATAGAATTACATTCTTTGAACAATTTGAACACACAGGAGGGACAGTGAGAGCGAGAAACAAGTTTGGGCCAAAACAAAAAATGTCACTGTTTGAACAGGAAAAATCAGGTACCCCAGCTTTAAGTTCGTGTGGTTTTGCGTGAATGATCCGTTTGGTTCATTCCGCCGATAAAACGCACTCACTTGTGGGTGAAAGAATAAATGTGGGCCCGCCTGCTGCTCCGTGGATCGGGACTTGTTGTTGTTGTTGTTGTTGTTGTGGGCCCGGCGCCTTCTTCTCCAGGAGCTGCTGGTTCTCCTCTTTGGAGCGACACAGTTCCTCCTCATACTCCGCTATTGTTCTCTCACCAGCTCAAAGATCTCCTCCGCAGCCGCAGTCAGCCGCTCAGTCACCAAAGCTCTCACAGTCTGGATCCTTTGGGACATTTTTACGAGCCGCTGTTAGCTTCAGCACCGTTAGCTCTGAGCTAACTACAGGAACTAGAGAAACACTGCCGTAAACTGTCGTAAATCCGGCCTTTTCAAGTGACAAAGTTGACTCGGCTGCGCCCCCTGTGGACTCTGATATCCATTACAAGCGCTTAGGGAGAAATCAAAGTCACTAATCCGATCATATTGTGCTGCAGGTGTGGGGGGCCCTTGGTGCCTCTTCAGTGTTTCAGAAGAAGAAATGTGTCAGTCTCAAATGTCTATCTCATAAGCTAGCGGTTTGTTTACTTTTAAACAAGCTGGGTCCTTCATGGCCAGTAAAAAATCCACTGAATCTCACAAAAACACAGCAAAGATGTACAAAAGTATCCAGGAAAACAATTATGGACATTATGTTTGCCTGGATACTTGATTCACCTGAACTTTACATTGTCTTATTTACTGCTCTGTTTTATTGCCAAACAAACAAAACAAACTATCCTTTTGCCCCTATTTATATTATTGCACTGTGGTTTGGGGTAGTACTTATAAAAACACAGTTAAACCAATAGTAATGCTACAAAAAAGAGCTGTTCGATTAATTCATAAAGTTGGGTTTTTGGACCACACAAACTCATTATTATATAAAGATCATGAAGTTTTGTGACATTGTTGAGTTCCAAACTGTACAGATGTTATACAAAGCAAGATACAAATTGTTACCGGGCCGAATACAAAGAAGGTTCCAAGAACGTACTGGTTGTTATGAATTAAACTTCAGGATTCAGAAACATACCACAGCTTTGAAAAGTTTTAGCCCAACAGTTAATGGTGTACGATTGTGGAATAATTTGAAGATGGAGTTGAAACGATGTCCAAACATCAACCTGTTCAAATATAAATACAAACAAAAGACTTTTGAAATATATAGAGAGGAAGAAATGCGTTGCCACTAGGGGGAGCAATAAGATCAATTATGTGTATTTTTTCCTCAATCAATCGAGGAAGACTGTTGCTGCTTGGAACGGTTGTCATTCTATTGTTCAAATTTACAAATTCAGAATTAGGGTAGGCAAGTTATGAATCTGTTGAAAGGGACCCTTGTCTTTTAATGCACCACTCAGCATAGGAACACCATCTACCAAATCAGCTGTTAGGGCAGCTGGGAGGGGGTTTGTTGGTGGGGAGTTACTGCCCTCTTTAACTGGCCCGCTCTACACCCTGGCTTTTAATGCACCTCACTATGCAGGGCTTACATCATACTTCACACAAAATAAATAAATAAATTTAATAATAATAAAACTCAAATTAAACTTATATTGAGGATGGTAATGACAGCTAGGAAGTAGCAAGATCTCAGAGTATAATAAGTATTAATGCTTTTTATTGCATTACACTATGTAGGGCTTTCATAATACATTACACATGAAAAAAATAAATACATTAAAAAAGATGAAATTGTACACACATTGATATTATACTGAGGATGGTAATGACAACTGGGAAGTAGCAAGATCACGAAGTATAATATGTACTGCATAGTAACGTGCCTTTATAACATAAAAATAGTGACTTTCGGCAATGACCAAGGGGTGGTACGCGTAATAGGCATGTGCGTAATAAAGGTCATTGGTACATGCTGAAATATATTATATTAAGGTTTGGCATTGGTAACATGCTGAAATATATAATTAAGGGTTGGCATTGGTAACATGCTGAAATATATTATATTAAGGGTTGGCATTGTAACATGCTGAAATATATTATATTAAGTTTTGTCATTGTTTTTTTAAGGTTGCATTGGTAACATGCTGAAATATATTATATTAAGGTTTGCATTGGTAACATGCTGAAATATATTATATTAAGGTTGGCATTGGTAACATGCTGAATATATTATATTAAGGTTGCATTGTAACATGCTGAAATATATTATATTAAGGTTGGCATTGGTAACATGCTGAAATATATTATATTAAGGTTGGCATTGGTAACATGCTGAAATATATTATATTAAGGTTGGCATTGGTAACATGCTGAAATATATTATATTAAGGTTGGCATTGGTAACATGCTGAAATATATTATATTAAGGTTGGCATTGGTAACATGCTGAAATATATTATATTAAGGTTGGCATTGGTAACATGCTGAAATATATTATATTAAGGTTGGCATTGGTAACATGCTGAAATATATTATATTAAGGTGGCATTGGTAACATGCAAATATATATTAAGGGCATAACATGCTGAAATATATTATATTAAGGTTGGCATTGGTAACATGCTGAAATATATTATATTAAGGTTGGCATTGGTAACATGCTGAAATATATTATATTAAGGTTGGCATTGGTAACATGCTGAAATATATTATATTAAGGTTGGCATTGGTAACATGCTGAAATATATTATATTAAGGTTGGCATTGGTAACATGCTGAAATATATTATATTAAGGGTTGGCATTGGTAACATGCTGAAATATATTATATTAAGGGTTGGCATTGGTAACATGCTGAATATATTATATTAGGTTGGCATTGGTAACATGCTGAATATATTATATTAGGTTGGCATTGGTAACATGCTGAAATATATTATATTAAGGGTTGGAATTTTTTTTTTGGTAACATGCTGAATATATTATATTAGGGTTGCATAGGTAACATGCTGAACTATATTATATTAAGGGTTGGCATTGGTAACATGCTGAACTATATTATATTGAGGGTTGGCATTGGTAACATGCTGAACTATATTATATTAAGGGTTGGCATTGGTAACATGCTGAACTATATTATATTAAGGGTTGCATAGGTAACATGCTGACATATATTATATTAAGGGTTGGCATTGGTAACATGCTGAACTATATTATATTAAGGGTTGCATAGGTAACATGCTGAAATATATTATATTAAGGGTTGCATTGGTAACATGCTGAAATATATTATATTAAGGGTTGCATAGGTAACATGCTGACATATATTATATTAAGGGTTGGCATTGGTAACATGCTGAACTATATTATATTAAGGTTGCATAGGTAACATGCTGAAATATATTATATTAAGGGTTGGCATTGGTAACATGCTGAACTATATTATATTAAGGTTGGCATTGGTAACATGCTGAATATATTATATTAAGGGTTGGCATTGGTAACATGCTGAAATATATTATATTAAGGGTTGGCATTGGTAACATGCTGAACTATATTATATTAAGGGTTGGCATTGGTAACATGCTGAAAAAATTACTTGCTTTGTACTAAACATCGTACATGAAACGAGATCGTGGTTGTCGTTGTGCTTCGTTTCTGTTTTCTATATGAACATTTCAAACAATGCTTTGTAATTTGGTCTGTGTTAAAAAAGCCGCTTTGAAGTGTAACTGATTCTCCTTTGACATTGATGAAAATCAAAATATGATGCTGCTAATTGTATGATTGATAATGTAATTGCAATAGGATGAAGTTATTATTACAGTTCTGTCATGTAATGTCTTTATGTAAATGCTATATTGTAAATGTTGTATTGATTTTGGGGGTGGGGCTTATAAGCTCTTGCTTCAGCCCACTCCTTTTGAGCAGAATGTTTACTGCTCAAATAAACTAAACTAACACATTTCACAAACTGTACAGCTGCAGGGTCTGTGTAAAGGTGAATGTTTTCCTTCATTTACTAAATATAATTTAACAGCTGTGGCTGTTCCTGTGTTTGGCCACGTCATGTTTGTAAATGTAAATAAGTTCTCAAATGTTTCCAGGTTAATTTGATAGAAAAACAGAATGAGGCGAAAATCACATGAAAATAACTGCTTCACACATGAAATCTAAGAGAAACATTTTTAATGAACAATCTCAATGAACTGTGAATTTGAACTGAACAACTGAATTATTATTTTGTACCTTTGAACATTCAAGACAAAAAACAAATAATAAACAATAATCCTCCAGTTTCAGGGTCTCTCTCCTGTTTCTCAGCAGATCTATTTCTTACACTAAGTTAAACCCTTTGTGTCTCTTCAGGGCTTTGTGGATAGTTTTGATCTTTTGGTGACAGAGTCACTCAGTTTTGTGAGTTCTCATGTGGACTTTCAGATTTCCCTTGTAGGCAAATGCTTTCTGACAGACTGTGCAGCTGAAAGGCCTCTCTCCTGTGTGAGATTTCATGTGGACATCAAGCGTGTTTTTTTAGTGAATGTTTTGTTACATATCGAACAACTGTAAGGTCTGTCTTCTGTGTGAGTTTTCATGTGTACATTAAGAGCCTTCTTTACAGTAAATCCTCTCTTGCAAACTGAACAGATGTAAGGCCTCTCTCCTGAGTGAGTTTTATCATGACTCCTGAGATGTGAATTACTTGTAAATGTCCTTTGGCAGGTTGAGCACCTGAAAGGCCTCTCTCCTGTGTGAGTGTTCATATGTGTGCTGCGAGTACTTTTAGATCTAAATGCTCTCTGACAAATTGGACAACTAAACGGTTTCTCTCCTGTATGAGTTCTAACATGCATCCTGAGATGTGAACTACTTGTAAATGCCCTTTGACAAGTTGAGCAGCTGAAAGGTTTCTCTCCAGTATGAGTTCTAACATGCTTCCTGAGATCTGAACTATATGTAAATGCCCTTTGACAAGTTGAGCAGCTGAAAGGTTTCTCTCCTGTGTGAGTTCTAGCATGACTCCTGAGATGTGAACTATTTGTAAATACCCTTTGACAAGTTGAGCAGCTGTAAGGTTTCTCTCCTGTATGAGTTCTAACATGCCTACTGAGATCTGAACTATTTGTAAACTTTCTTTGGCAGGTTGAGCAGCTGAAAGGTTTCTCTCCAGTGTGAATTCTAGTGTGTCTTTCCAAGTTTCGTTTAGTGGTGAATCTCTTCTTACAAACAGTGCACTCGTGTTTCTTCCTTTGCTCTGCTCCAGTCTCTGTCGTGTGTCCGTCCCTCACAGCGGCTCCAGTCTCTGTCGCGTGTCCGTCCCTCACAGCGGCTCCAGTCTCTGTCGTGTGTCCGTCCCTCACAGCGGCTCCAGTCTCTGTCGTGTGTCCGCCCCTCACAGCGGCTCCAGTCTCTGTCGTGTGTCCGTCCACGGCTCCAGTCTCGTGTGTGTCCGTCCCTCACAGCGGCTCCAGTCTCTGTCGTGTGTCCGCCCCTCACAGCGGCTCCAGTCTCTGTCGTGTGTCCGTCCCTCACAGCGGCTCCAGTCTCTGGTGCAGACTTGTTTTGGTGAATAGAGTGGAGTTGTGAGCAGCTTTTATCTGGACTTGGTCGTCGTGGTCTCCATCAGACTCTGTCTCCGTCTGTGCAGCTGAAGCGCTGGCTGGAGGTTCCCAGTCTTCATCATCGTCAGAGTCAGAGTCAGAGTCCGTTTGTTGCTCCGTCTCCATGTTCTTCTCCGCGGGTCGCAGAGGGGGGAGTGAAGACGAGTCTGTGGTTTGTTTGTCAGTCGTCGGGGGAGTCTTCAGAAGTGAAAACACGTTGGTGATGATGATGTTCTTTGGTGGAGTCTCAGTGAACTGTGGGAGCTGCTCTTCCTCCTGTTTGACGCTCTGTTCCTCTGGTTCCTCTTTAATCTGTGGAGTCTCAGGGATTTCCTGCTTCAGACTGGGCTCTGGACTCCACTGGGTCTGGACGTCTGGAGGAGACAATGAGAAACATGTTAATGACAAACACAGACTAATTGTCAAATGACCGATTTAAAGCCTGACATTTCTAACATATAATTAAATAATTCTTAACATTGACATTTCCATGAAACACAAAATACGTCTATTTTAAATGTTACATGAAGCTTTTTCAAATTACTGATTTATTCTCAGTGGAAAAAGTAACTTCAATATAATATTACTCAAGTAGAAGTAAAAAGTAAATGATAAAACTACACAAAGTAGTACAATTACTTCAGAAAGTTACTCAGTCACATTAACTAAAGTAAATGTAACTCGAGTCCAACTTGTCTCTAAGCTAAGTTAGTTTGTGTCCGAGTCTCTCTGTGAATCCTCACAATCGGACATCCGGGAGTTTTGAGCCCTGGGTTATGAAGGTGAGGAGGCAAACATCAGGCAGCAGCTCAAAGGAAAGCATGGGGTGAAACTGCAGTAGACACTTTAATCCTAAATCTCAGGGAAAGTAACCAAACCACAGTGGAATGGAATGTAAAATAAAGACCGCACAAAACGAGAAGGTTGTGTTCTCCTCACAGGGAACAGTTTATTGTTTTCTCTCACATATGACTGTTAGTCAGGCCTTGACATTCACTTTTTTGGTCACCGCCCCCACTGTAGCTCATGGTTTTCTAAAGCCACCAACTGATTTCACAAGCCAAACCTAAAACGTATACATTTAAAACTTCACTCTAACGTTAACGTTGTAAGGCTTGTAACGCAATCTGAACAGGCTCCTGACGCATGCTCTGATTACACGCTACAAAACAAGAAGGCCATGTCAGTGAGATTAGCTGATAGACAACGGTCGACACCATAATAATTCTGAACATGACGCACAGTACAGATAATATACAAACACATAGACATAAACAACTGATTCACTGATAGGCAGTCACCCTCTCTGCGGAGAGAAGTGCAAGACCAGGATAAAGGCAACGGTCGACGGAGGTCTGGACTTCACTTCTTCTCTTTCTCTGAAGTCACCGGCTGTTTATACTGCTTTGTAACTAGGAACAACGGCAATAAAAGCCTTTTCTTGATACGACTTCTATCTCCAGTGTATGCTTTGGCCATATCCAAATAACGGTTCTCGCGTGATACAAAAGAACAGAGTCCTTACAATTGGTGCCAAACCCGGGATTATCTTCTCGAGAATAATAATTTTTTTCTTTCCTCATCAGCGCTTCGAACGAGACAACATGGCGATCTCCTAATTGAACAGGTCAACCAGTAGCCGACGTGGGAGCCGCAGCCTGAGGACGAGACCACTCAAAGGGGAAAGGGGCCTCAGAATAAGGTGAGCAGAAAACCTTTTCTCAATTTCTGCCACGCTCTGGCGTAGTGCTGGGCGATATGGAAAAACTTATATCACGATATGGATTATTTATATCACGATAACGATACATATCACGATATACCACATAAAGTCAGTTTTCAGTTATTCTTTGAAAAGTTTGACAAAAATATCATTGCTTACTTTTTTTCAACTTTATTTTGAAGCAGTGGTTTTGCTATGGATAATTTATATAGCATATATTGTCAATGTCAGGAAAAATGTGAGACTGCAGGATAAATGGGCTAAACATGATCTGACCAGAGTCAACACGAATTTAACAACAGAAATGTGTAAACTCGTGCGTAGAGAACGACTTATTCAGAGCATCATCTGCTCCTCAATATCAACGCTCATATTACACTAAAACAAATGTAAATTGGAGCTTATTATCGCCATTTTCTCAACTTTAATGTAATGTTTAAGAAACAGTGGGCGAGCAGTTTGTATTGTACGTCTTTAGCTGCTCTACGCGCTGCCCGATCCGTCTCTTACCTCCTGCACCACGCCTCTCCTCTCTTCTCTCTCGTGTGTTTAATCCAGATCCACGCGCTAAAAAGATCCATCACTAAAAAGCAGTTTAGTTGCCGTGCGTAAGCAGAGTGAAACCACGCGGTGTTTAACAGGGAGAGAGCCCCGCGTGTACGTCCATTAGATGTCGCCGTTGCTACAGCAGGTGTGGCGGCGGACAGAGATATCGTAAGCAGGGTGGTGTCGCAAAGGCAAGGCAGAGTTTCTTTGCAAAAAGTTCTTTTTATTCTTGTTTATAATCACTTAATATAAACTTAGACGATGTATAGTGACAAGACAACACTAATACATTCTTGTGGCCTATTTAATGAAATATTTGCTTTAATAATTGATTAAATTAGGTTAGAAACGATAGAAACGATAGAAGAGAAATGGCACGATAGGCACTTTCTATCGTCCCACGATATGTATCGTCATATCGCCCAGCACTACTCTGGCGTGTTATTTCCTATATTTGAGTGGCCTCGCTCTTAAGGTTTGGTATATCCCTATGTTTAAATTGTTGACATACACTGATCAAAGGCAAGAGAAAGTGGAAAAAAAGTTGTTTGCCGTTCCTTCTTACAAGGACTCTTTTAGATAAGTTAAATCCGCAGGGGTCAGAGAGTACCACTATATAAACTTGCGGCGACTGGTCAGAGGACCCGGTCAAGGATAAAAAAAAAGTCATTAAAATGTTGTGAAATCCGCAGGGGTCAGAGAGTACCACTATATAAACTTGCGGAGGAGAGAAGACGCAGTCAGGCCTGAGTTTCTTAATAAAAAATAAAATAAAAGATAAAATATATATTTTTTAATTAAATAAAAATAAATAAATAAATAAAAAGGAAACATTATAATAAGTAAAAAAATAAAAATAAAGTGTTACAAAATGGATAATAAAGAAATAAAGGAAGGTGCAGCCCAAAATGATGAAATATTGGAACAAGTGTGCCCAAAATGGGTCACAGCTGGGGACCTGTCTGGTTGCTGCTTTAGCCACAATGGCAAAGCAAACATTAAAAATATTTGGGAAAAAAAAACTTATACAGAGTAACTAAAACTGATCATACTTAAGCACAACTAAGCTTGTAAGGGGACCTTTTAACACTGTGGAGAAAGAATTAGGGGAATAAATTGGTGAAGAAATATGGCAAATAAACAAACCTAAACAAGAAAATTCAAAGAGCAGAGTATGTGAGCACGAGGTCAGATATGTACAGAGGGGACAGGTTTGAAGTTCTTTGAATGAAAGGAGTATTTTGGAGTTGATTCTTTGTTGTGTGTGAAGCCAGTGAAATTGTTGTAGGACGGGAATGATGTGGAGAGTTAGGGGTCCGCGTGATGATGTGTGCTGTATGGTATTGGAGGATTTGCAGTTTCTGTAGGGTCTTGAAGGCCAAAGAGAAGTGAGTTGCAGTAAATAAATATGCTTGTTGAGTGTAGGCAGAGAACTTAGCCTTAAATGCTGATTTGGCTCCTCTTGTTTTATGCAAAACACAGGCCTATGAGGTGTGCTATTAAATGTATGTAAAAGTCACTGTTAGTAACTGAAAATGTATTATGCAGGAATTCCAAAAATAAATTGTTGCAATATTATCTACAGCCTAGATATTTGCCCCGGCTGTGTACACATACTGTGCTCATGCACATTTGGTCTTAACTTGGCAGTCAAACCAGTAAACCTATAAGGGAAAACGCTGACATGGTTGAGAGATGTATATAGTTTTTATAAAGATGACTGTAATGTGAAAATAATCCATAGAAATAAAATTACAACAAAATAAAATAAAACAATAAAATTATATAGGTAAGTGCGAGTGTACTTGTTAGTGGATAAAACAACCGATTGATTTGAGAGGACAAAAATAAGAGGCAAATTATATGCAGAGATCATAACGTCAAGAATGGAAAACAATTGACACCTTAACCTTGATGAACAGCATGGGCCTAATCCCTCTGATAACAAGACCAACCAGAAGCAATTCACATGTGCTGCTGTAATAGACAATATGTTCACAGATATAAATAAAAAAATGTTAGAGCAGGATTTCAAGGACAGATATTTGTGAGAGTCTAACTTTTTAAACCGTATTTAGATACAGTCCTAAAATAAAGCAAAACCACATCACAAAGGAAAGAAATAGACCATTAAAAGCCTTTGAGAAACTAGATGAAGACTTTAAAAACTGAGATCAGATGAAGTCAATGTAAATAATATCAATGAAGCATATAATTCTTTTATAGAACTAGAGAGAGTTGTAAAATAAGAACTGTAAATTATATTTCAAGGGCCAAGACGATAAACCATGAATCACTATAGGGGTTAAACAAGCTTGTGAAAAGATTAACCATATCTAACAATGTTAAAAGCTCAAACAAAAGAAACAGACAACCAGTATAGCAAGTATAAAACTGTATGCATCATGAGAACTGGGGTAAAAATAATATAATGGCAAAAAGCTACATGGGTACAAGAACACTAGACTAATTCTTCCTGTTAAAGCAAACAATATATTTTTCAATGACATGAGAAAAACTGTTGATGTATCAATAAAAATGGGATGGGCATTTGAAGGGTTAAAGAAACAGAGCTGTCATCATCAGAGAAGTCATCATTGATTAGGACCTTAAACAGACATATGAATTATATGAAAGGAAAATATACTTAAATCTTAAAGGGCCGGAACACAATACGTATATGAGCTACAATTCTAATGAAATATGAACAAAGATGAATATGATGGTTTTGCATTTTGAATATTTGTACATACTGTGCAGAAGATGAAAAAAAATAACTGTAAATATTTGAGTACCGGACATGAACCTTGAAATATTGCCAAGAACTGACTGATAATTGTAAATATCATCGAACAAAGACAAACTGACGGACCTCACTGTACTACCTGTAGACACTGAGGGGCAGATCATTAGATTGATCTCCTGATCCCTTGCATTCAAACTGTATCGACTTAGCAGTTTTAGTATTAACATTTTAATGGCACCTCGAAATAAAATGAATAAAAATAATGAAGGACATGAAATGAGATATGACGACATCTGACAGACCAAATTGAGTCCAGCGGCTAAACTATGCGGTGCAGTATTTATCTTCTCAGGTACCTGGAGCATGCTGGTGGAGATTGACTGGAACACCCCAATGGAAAGGACCTTTCCAGGTGGAGAAAGAGTCCAGTTTTGAGGAGACGATTGTGACGGGAAAATATAGTAATAATGAGGGGGACACTTGAAATGGACCTCCTGAAGATTAAGTGGGGGAAAAGCCGTTCTAGAGACTGGGATGTGGAGGGCGGACAGGCCTGATCACCCTGGGCGCAGTCGATATTCTATTGTCTGACATATTTAGAAAGGGGTTCTATAAGAAAAAACTTGGGACTGGAGGACCAAGCGCCAAAACAATGTTGTTGAAAGAGCAACACCAATAAATAACTGAATACATAAGAATACTCAACTTTGCTGTGAAGTTTTATCGCAAAATGCACAGGAAACGCTTGTCGAGGAACCCAAGGACTGGGTGTGGAGTAAATACAGGAAGGAGACCGGGTGATGAGAAGACAGAACAGCCCAAGGTGGGACAAACTGAAAAGACATTGGACCGTTGCAAGTGGTAAGAGCTTCTTTATTTTGATTTTGTATTTTAACTTTTAGTGCTTATTTAATACTTGGTTATCTTGTGGAGAGGTTCTTTCATTTTATGTTTTGTGTGTGTTGCTCATTGCGGGTATGTTTAGGTCAAAGGAGGGTTTTAAGCTCTACTTCAGAAGCCGATACGCCTGAAGTATACAAGGATTGAATATGTTTTGGCCTTTGTGGCGGGTTCTTGCTTAGCAGTTTTCAGTAACATTATTTTTAATCTTGATTAAAACATGGGAAGCAAGTGAACGGTATTCTGTCTTAGGCTAGTTTAGATAACAAATAATAAGGCTTCGACTCGAATTTCTGTTAAGGGGATTGAACATAAGAGAAATACATTTTTAGAATTGACAAAAAATGTGTTGAATTTAATTAAAAAAGGCCATAGACAGACATTAATAAAAGTATAGGACACAAACTTCAAAATTACCAGGTGAGCCAATTGGAAAATAACAAAGTTAGACATGGGGTGAGGGAGAGTAGGGTAACTTCCCCGGTTGTTCCCGTTGATTCTGTTACAGGTGTTGGTGAGATGGAGATGGAAATCATGAGGCTGGAAACCCTGGACGTGATAGTTTAGGGTCTACATTACTGATACACAATGTTGCTGTTAATGACACATGTTAACGCTGTGCTTTCCTAGAAGTAGATGTAAGGATGCTTATTTAGATTATTGACAGGTACACGATGTTTAGTAATAAAATAATACACTATGTGCTTTGCAAAAAAACATACAAAAAAAAAACACGCTACATGCTGGCATTGACTGGAACTGAAAGGGTGGCATCACGTTAAAGCCACGCCTAGCTATGGAGGTAAGGTGGAATGTCACTACACGTAGGATCACACACCACACAAGCTGAAAGTTAGTTAGTTTAAATTTAAGGGCTAATGTAGGTGGCTTAGTTTTAGAACTCATTATTATACTTACTTTTATATGAGTAAGTAACAGGGGACTGTAAGGGTTGTAACGCAATCTGAACAGGCTCCTGACTCATGCTCTGATTACACGCTACAGAACAAGAAGACCATGTCAGTGAGACTAGCTGATAGACAACGGTCGACACCATAATCAGTCTGAACATGACGTACAGTACAGATAATATATAAACACATAGACACAAATAACTGACTCACTGATAGGCAGGCACCCTCTCTGCGGAGAGAAGTGCAAGACCAGGATAAAGGCAACTGTCGACAGAGGTCTGGACTTCACTTCTTCTCTTTCTCTGAAGTCACCAGCTGGTTATACTGCTTTGTAACTGGGAACAACGGCAATAAAAGCCTTTTCTTGAAACGACTTCTATCTCCAGTGTTTGCTTTGGCCATATCCAAACACTGTTCTCGCGTGATACAAGTCCTTACAACGTGATCAGATTAACATAGAAAGCCCAGTAAGAAATTAACCACACATAGAAGCACATAATCTCTCTTTACATGAGCAGGACTTAGTGCCACAGAGAGTAAGTGCAGCCTGTAGCTAGAGCTTTAGTGTGTGTAACTCGCTGTACCTTCTCCAGGGTCCAGACTGAGACCAAAGTGTTGGAGGTGAATCTCCACCATCTGCACCGCGGCTAAAGCTCTGGCCTCCCGTGCGCGACTCCCTTCACTGCACCTCCCTCTTTTCCTCATCGCGTTCATTAACTGCTGTCTGCACTTTCAGCCATTGTTTTCTGCGCTCATACATCAAAATGACTGTGGTTGTGAGTTAAACAGAGGGGAAAGTCTGTGCGCTACTGCGCTGCCTGTGACATGGTTGTGTGGAGGAAAGCGGTGCTGCTCGGCGCATCCTTGTGCACGTGACAGACACAAACCCGGTCCAAGAACGAGACACTTTAGCACGAGCAGAGAATATGTAAACGCTGCAGTAGAATGATGTTCAGATGTTAATAAGGGGACACTGAAGGAAAATGAATGGGAGCAGTCTGACTGTGACCAGTGAGGGAGCCGGCATCACCCACAGCCCAAATCCACCCGCGTTGGAGGGTTGCCTTGTGCTAATGTCGAGCCCTGCTGATCGTCCTTCATTAACCGCGATGAAGTTAGTTGGATATTCAGACTGAGAGCTGCAGCGGCTGTGAGGCCGGCAGACATACACAGGGAAGCGGCTCACGCTTGTAGACTAATGCCGTGTTCAGACCGAACGCCTCTCGGGCGTCAAAATCGCGCCTCAAGCCCATAGTTGGACGCTTGTGCTACTGAAGTCAGACGCTTGTCACAAATGTCATCGAGTGTCAAGACGCCCTGGCCGCGCGTCAGCTCAGAGTCTGTTCGTAGCCATCTTGGAAGCAGCCTTGCCTGAAACCTACAGTTGTTCGGAGGCTAACTAGTCTCCCTCTTTGCTCCTGCCATGTCCTATGGATCTTTAACTATTCCCCCATGGTCTACGCAGGATCTCCCCAGTATTTAAGCTCATATCCAGCCCATACGGTTGAAGGGACATTGGTGGCAAGTGGCTATAAGCTAGGTTAGCCCGGTTAGCTTTTTGCGATCGCCTACAGCTCATTGTTGAGAAAAAAAAAAAAAAAAAAAGTGTGCAATAAACAACAAATGTGTCAAGCCCAGCTCAGTGTGTGACCATCATAAAGGCTGTTCTGTGTAGTTAAGGCTTTATTGACGTGATTAGTCGATTGGCTTGTAGCAGCTTTGGGAATGCTCTGAGCATCATCAAGACCCAAACACATTCCCAGCGCAGATCCAGCCACTCAAATAAGTTTTCTTGTCGCCGCTTTTAATCCTGGTTGTTTAGGTAGAAGAAACACTGATGTATGTCTTTGTAAAAGTCCCAGAGCTGCTGTAGGCCCGCTTCCCAACAGGATAATCCTCCATGACTGTTTACATCTGTGGGCAGGCAGAGGATCTGCCCCGGACCGACGGTGGCTCAGCTACAGCTTACGTCACTGTTGGAGAAAGCTCCTGATTGGTCGACAATCGCGAATTTCTCCACATTTCCAACGCTAGCGTCGGCCATGCTGGACGCCCTGCAGAGGTGGGAAGTAACGAAGTACTTGTACTTCGTTACTGTACACAAGTAAATTTTTCAGGTATCTGTACTTTACTTGAGTATTTATTTTCCTGACAACTTTTTACTTTTACTCCTTACTTTTGAAACGCAAGAATCTGTACTTTCTACTCCTTACATTTTCAAAACGGGCTCGTTACTTTTCTTTAGGATTCCGCACTATTTTTTTCTTTTTCTTTCCCCCGAGGCGGCCGTGCGCACCCGTCTCGTCAGCGCGCGTGCCAGAGCGCAGTTTTGTTTTTTGTCTTTTTGGTTTGGTTTCGGTTTAGAAACAGACGGCATCTCCGCACACTGAGGGAAGCTGCTGAAGTAAACACGCTGCTGTCAGAGCACGGACGCGTATAGTCTATACAGGTTGGCTGCGAACCTGCACCAGCCCCGTCCGTGTTCTCTGCGTGTGCGTGTGCACCGCTCTCATTTATCTGCCTGCTTTCATTGAATGAGCCACTGTATTTACGCAACTGTAGTCTCTTTATGAGAAAACGAGGAATATATATCATTCATAAACTCAGTGGGACTGGAGACTATCTCTCCAATGACACTCGAATCGTTGTCGGGCGGAGAAGCAGCGCAAACTTCAATCCAACCCACCCGTCACCTCGTGCAGCGCTGAAAGCGAATCATCGCCGCTCTCGCAAAATACAAAACGTAAAGTCACAAACGCAATGTTTAACACGTCTTCAAAGATTCTGACAAAGGAGTTTGTCGCGCATAGCGCGATCTATGGAGCTTTCTCCACAGCACAGAGTGAGGAGAGTGAAGATGCAGAGAGAGGAGACGATGAAGTGCGGTGAAGCAGGGGCGGAGCAAGTTGGGGGTTGGGGGCGATTGGGAGGCACAAAATCTGGTGTCCCATTTATAATGTTACAATTTATTAGTTTTGTAGATTGCTGAATCATTGCAAACAGCTAAAATAATGCGTCTAAAATGCAACAGAAGGCTGGAAGTGGCGTGTGATACGTTTAAATTCCCTTCATCCCTGTTAAAAGCTTCCCTGTTTTTTTTTTTGGTTGCGCTCCTACATTTTTGACTGTGCTCCTAAATTTCAGAATTAGGAGCACAAGCGCTACAAAGAAAAAAAAGTTAATTTCGAGCCCTGATAGAGCAAAGGAACCAGCGTCACCAGTGCGGAGGTGAGAGAGATGGACATGAGCGCACACGTGCTCCTGCTCCGCCTGCAGCCGTGGTGCCGGGACAGACAGCATGAACATGGCCTAATACTGAGCCGTTTGACCACGGTCCTGCTGTGATTTTAGTGTGAGATCAGCTCCACAGGTCCAAACTGTTCTAAACTCCAAACTTCAGAAATAGAGACTTAATCTGCCTTTGGTCTCTGCTGTGAATATGAATCAAAGGGAGTTTCAGAAATACAGGCCATTGGCTGATATAAGCGATTTTGGGGCGTTTTTGTTTGTTTTACTATATTAATTTAATCTTTATACAGGTTTGTCCTTTGAGACCATAGTTTGAGATGATATGATGTCTAATTAGTCAGAGAGACCTGTTTCAAACACATCAACCATATGGGCTCATAGGCCGTAGTTACATCGGCATCTTTTACTCTTTTTTGTAAAAATAATTAAATAAATGTTTTGAAAGCATAAAGAAAAAGACAGGAAAAAAAAAAAAAATGTTCGTACAGTGCAGCATTTGTTGTTGTTTGTTCTCACATATATCTTCAACCAGCACATATGAACAAGCTTAAATTGAGTAAAATAGAGCCTGAATAAGAGCCGTAAAGCCATCTGGATAATGTTTTTAATCGCGTTTCATCGTCGACTGTTTTTACTTTGTACTTTAGTACATTTTTGATGAAGTACTTTTGTACTTTTACTTAAGTAAACTAGTTGCAGCTGTACTTTTACTTTTACCAGAGTAATTTTTTACCCGAGTATCTGTACTTTTACTTAAGTACGGAAATTGAGTACTTTCGACACCTCTGACGCCCTGGAGGCGCGTCAAAGGCTTCAAAACACGCTGCACAGGAGGCACGTGTGGCGCTGTGGGACCTCTCGACGCTCCTTGAGGCGCATCCCACATGTATTTTAAATGTAAACCTGACGCTTTGGAGGCGTTTTGGTCTGAACACAGCATAACAGGTGTGTTTAAGATGAGCCACACGGCAGCAGGCGAGCGTGAGAACAAGGCGCCTGGAGCACCCGGGCCAGGCGGGTTAACACGTGCGCTGACAGATGATTGGACCTGGATTGTGTCGCCCAGATGCTCCGCAGCCTCCTCCCCTTTTCTCATCACAGACTGTGCTTTAAGTGGCCGGTGCTCACCAGCACTCAGTACCGCCACCCAGGGCTTCTGTTGTGACCGGTTTGAAATGGCCGGTAAAAATAATTTTCATCGGCCAAATTGGCCGACAGTAAAAATTATGGAGAGAATAAAATATATATATTACATACAACATTTGACCTAAGTCAGTGACTGACGTAACAGAGTGTTTTTGAGACAGGCCTAAATATTAAAACGGTTGAATATTTCTATCCAAAAAAAGTTTTAACGTGTACGCCCTTAGGCCATTTTACAAAGCGCAGTTGAAGCGTCATCGCTCTGGAAACTAAAGCTTTTCTCTTTGTGCTTCATCACATTTTCCAAGAAAACGGCGAAACTACAGGTACATTTACTTTTATAAAAGTGTGTCAAGAACTCAGCAGCTAATACTTTTGATTAGGATATTCTTTAAACCCACGTGTGTTCAATCACACTCTGTGGTTCCCCCTGGACGATCGGGAGCCATTTTATTTTGAACGGAAACAATAGGAGCCAGTTTATACTTTCTGTCATTGGTCATTATTGGAGAACAGCTTCAGACGCTCAGTCCTCTGTGGCGGCTCATGTGGGATTTGAGAGAAGATTTTTGGAATATGCTTTGTGACAGACTGTACAGCTGAAAGGTTTCTCTCCTGTGTGTGCTTTTCTATGATAAGCTAAAGATGATGCTTGAGCAAATGTTTTTTCGCATAGTGAACAGCTGTATGGCCTCTCTCCTGAGTGTCTTCTTATGTGTGTCTTTAAGTTACAGTGTTGGGTAAAAGTCTTGTTACAGACGGTACAGTTGTACGGTCTTTCTCCCGTGTGCCGTCTCATATGTGCTTCTAGAATATATTTCCGTGCAAAGGTTTTCTCACATGTTGTGCAGCTGTAAGGTTTCTCTCCCGTGTGCAGTCTCATATGTAAATCTAGATTATCTTTTCGGGTAAAAGTTTTCTCACATGTTGTGCAGCTGTACGGCCTCTCTCCTGTGTGTGTCACTTCATGTGAACTTAAATTACTCTTGCTGGCAAACGCTACGTTACAAATAGAACAGCTGTAAGGTCTCTCTCCTGTGTGAACTCTATTGTGTCTTACTAAAACACGTTTAGTCCCAAATCTCTTGTTACAAACAGGGCATTGGTGGTGCTTCCTCTCAGCTCCTCCGTCGGCTCCTGCCTTGTCTCCACTGTGGACACTGGTCTCGGGTGCAGACTTGTATTTTGGGAACAGACCTGTGCTTTTTGCAGCCGGAGGTCTGGATGGTTCCCAGTCGTCATCATTGTCAGTGTCAGACGAGTCCTCAGTGTGTCCCTGCGTTTCCTCTCGGTGCTCAGTTTGTCTTTGTTGAAGCAGTGAGGACTCTTCAGTCTTCACACAGACAGCACTGGACTCTGGGACAGGCCTGGAATATAATTTAAACATATTTAAAATCTGCAGTCAGTTTGTGTGAGTGAAATGTGTGACATGTTTAAAGTGGCGGAGCCTACACTGGCAGCTGCTCTTCCT
Organism: Neogobius melanostomus; assembly: GCA_007210695.1. Classification (NCBI taxonomy): domain Eukaryota; kingdom Metazoa; phylum Chordata; class Actinopteri; order Gobiiformes; family Gobiidae; genus Neogobius; species Neogobius melanostomus. Next base: position 48,292 of record VHKM01000956.1, on the reverse strand, counting down.
CCTGTTTGATGCTCTGTTCCTCTGGCTCCTCTTTAACCCATAGAGTCTCTGTGATTTCCTGGTTCAGACCGGGGCCAGGACTCGGTGGGATCTGGTCATTAGCTGTGACCAGTTTGACCCTCGGGCTCAGAACCTTGTCCAAGAGCTGCTGTTTCCTCTGGTTCTCCTGTTCATAGCGACACAGTTCCTCCTCATACTCCGATATCGTTCTTTCAATCAGCACAAATATGTCTTCAGCCGCCGCAGCCAGACGCTCAGTCACCAGAGCTCTCAGCGTTTGGGCACGAGACATTTTTACAAAGTCACAAACAGGTGGAGACGACTTCAGCCCTAAACAGAGACAACAGAGAAAACAATGAGGTGACCGTCATCAGTGGCTCTGACTCCAACTGCAGATCAGTCGCTCCTGAGAGATTAGAACTTCATCAAATATCAGACCGAGAGCAACAAGAAAAAACTACTTATGGAACATGTGTTTGTCGGAGCCTGAACTTTAAGCGTTTGAGGAACTTGGGGAAAATAGAATTGATTTTAATATTTGAAATATCTTTTGTCACTCTGAGGCTACATTCAAACTGAGGTTGAAATTACCCAGTTCAGATTTTTTTCCCCTTATGCTCCTGTATCTGAACGACTGAGGAGAGAAGAGAGCAACAAACTGGAGAATTCTTCAGTGGAAATACAATATATCCACATAGAGCCGACTTTATTACAGACAAACACTCCCTAAATCAGAGTCTGTGCTGGATTTAACCAGAGCTAAATGTTGTTAGTGCTGCAGTGTGGAGACTGCAGTGTTTCCAAGATACACGCTAATGTTGCTAACTAGCCGCTAACAGTTCTGCCGATTCACAAACCCCTTTAACTGTTATAATGGGGGTCGCGGCTCCAAAAGGTTGAGAACCACTGCTATAGTAAATAAAAATAGATAAATGAATAAAGCACAGGCATTGAGGAGCTTTTGGACATGGGCTGTTTTGTCTATGATGGACAGTGCAATAAAAATTAAAAATGATATTGAATGAAAAATTCACCAGCCCCTATAGCGCCCCCTGCAGGTGGTGGGTCCACAGAAGGACGGCCTCATGGTTCTAACCGGGCCTGTTGGTCTCATAAGGGGCTTCTAAACCGCTCTTTGTCTGACCCGTCACCTAGGACCAGGGCTCGAAACTGCGACCATTTTGGTCGCAAATGCTCCCAAAATTATGCCTTTGCGATCTAAAAATAGAATCACTGGCATGTTTGCGACTGCAAACAAATGCTCCGGTCCACCTTAAAAGAAACCTTCTTGTGCTACCTTAAAAAGGCTTGTGTCATGTTTTCACAAATGCTGCCTGTCAGCAATAGCAACTTTCTGTTCTAAAATAGTTCAAGAGCATATAAACTACGATCTGTCCTCTGCTGTGGCTCAGCGCCGCTGTCATTCCTCCCGGTCACACGCGCTGCCTGGGACAACCTGCACCAGCCCAGCCCGCCTTCTCTGCGTGTGCGTGTGCTCCGCTCTCATTCATCTGCCTGCTTTCATTGAATGAGCCACTGTATTTACGCAACTGTAGTCTCTTTATGAGAAAACGAGGAATATATATATATATGTCATTCATAAACTCATTGGGACTGGGGACTATCTCTCAAATGACGCTCGAATCGATGTCGTGCGGAGAAGCAGCGCAAACTTCAATCCATCCCGCTCGCCCCCTCGTGCAGCGCTGAAAGCGAATCATCGCCGCTCTCGCAAAATACAAAACGTAAAGTGACAAACGCAATGTTTAACACGTCTTCTAAGGTTCTGGCAAAGAAGTTTGCCGCGTGTAGTGTGATCTATGGAGCTTTCTCCCGCAGCACAGAGTGAGGAGAGTGTAGAGGAGACGATGAAGTGCGGTGAAGCAGGGGCGGAGCAAGTCGGGGGTTGGGGGCGGTTGGGAGGCACAAAATCTGGTGTCCCATTTATAATGTTCAAATTTAGCCTAATGAGTTTTGTAGATTGCTGAATCATTGCAAACAGCTAAAATAATACTTCTAAAATGCAACAGAAGGCTGGAAGGGCATGTTATACGTTTAAATCCCTTCATCCCTGTTAAAGCTTCCCCGTTTTTTTTGGTTGCGCTCCTAAATTTCAGAATTAGGAGCACAAGCGCTACCAAGAAAAAAGTTAATTTCGAGCCCTGCCTAGGACCTGTTTGCCATGGGAGACCCTACCAGGGGCACGAAGCCCCCGACAACAGAGCTCCAGGATCATTCAGGCTCAAACCCCTCCACCACGTTAAAGGAACAGGCCAGTGTTCTTCCATACTGAGATCTGTTCTTACCTGAGCTTAGACGAGTTGATACGTACCTGTCTGGTCTTTGTGCCCGTGGAAGAGCTCGGTCGCTTCTAACTTCACCCCCGTTTGACCCCATAGAGGATAGGAGGACAGGCTAAACGCTAACAACATCTTTGGTCGTTTTGCGTGACTGAGCGCACGCACAAAGACCAGACAGGTACGCATCAACTCGTCTAAGCTCAGGTAAGAACAGATCTCAGTATGGAAGAACACTGGCCTGTTCCTTTAAGGTTCCAGGAGGGGAAATGAAGAAAAAAAAATGCATATGTTCAATTCTGATATATCTTCTCTAAAAGTGTCGCCTACTTTACTCAAGGAAATGTAAATGAGTAAATTAACTAATTACTAACCAATCTGCTGTGAAAATGTCAGTCAATAAACCGTCTATTCACTTCAAAAAGTATGTTAAAGAAAATGCCTTGTGCTCGTATCGGTATTCAGTATCGGCAGTATAAGTAACTCGTGCCCCTAGAGGCCATAAGCGCCACTGCAGGTGTCGTAGCATGTTGTGTTTTTTTACTCATTAATTGTGAGAGTAAATACTACGCTGACAAAGGGAGAGAGGGATATTGTACATCCAAAAAAACAAAAATTAAAAAATACAACAACATTTATAAAAACAAGTCCCTTCTCTTACGATGATTGGGATTTCCTATGATTTTAATCAATCTCGTGGTTAAAAAAATCCCCAAATGTTTTATCAGTTGTCGATATCGTGTAAAGAGGGCGGAGCCTCCGGCGTCCCGCACACACTTGAGCTCGAATCATTCACTCAGCGCTCTGTCCCATTCGAGGTTTTTGTTGGGCGCGTTGGTTTTCTATCACCTGGATAAAGAATCAGGCACAAGAATGACTTGTTTAATCTGTTCATTTGACTTTAAACATGTTTTGATAGTCCCGAAGTGAGGCTCGCCTTCAATGCACTGCCCTGACGACACGAGGGGGGCGCTGTGTCAGCGTGACACATTTCTACAAAACATGTGGACTACAAGTGAAAAACCAGCCTGTTTTATTATTCTGCACGGTTCAGGAGAGGCAATTTAAACGTAATTAAGTAAGTAAAAGGGAAAATTGATTAGACTGACATTTTATGGATGAAATGCTGTAGACGAGTCTTTGTACTGGAAATGTCGACGTCTTCACGCACCGCCCGCGTGGAGCATCAGGATTGTCCCGGTCACCTGCACTATGTTGTCTTTTAATTTTTATTTGCAATATCATGAGAATGTATTTTAAGTTTAAATGTGTTGATACTGAATGCTATTTCAAAGTAAGAGAATACCAGAGACAGCAAGTTGCATTTTTTCCTGCAGTTTTGTTTACTTTATATTGGAGTCAATAGCATGAGCCTCCCCAGCAACAAACCTCACCGCACGTCACTGGTTATCATGACATCAGTGACATTTGCTTGTGTAACTTTTTCGCTGGTTTCTTTATAATGTTACTACAGCTTCAGCTTTTATATTACCATTAAAAGGAATAGGCCACCGTTTTTACATACTGAGATATGTTCTTACCTGAGCTTAGACGAGTTCATCTGTACCTGTCTGGTCTTCACGTGTGCCTTCAGTCACATAAACACAGCACAGACGGTGTTAGCATTTAGCCTCTCTCTTCTCCTCTATAGCTACAAACGAGGTGAAGATAGAAGCTACCAAACTCTTCCACATTTTTCCTATTTAAATATGGTTACGTGAAGTGTTACACTATAAAGTATAATTACACAAAATTAAACAATGTGGATTTTCTAAGTGGATAAAAAGGGGAACTATATTGTAAAGTGTAATAATACCAGGAGTAATTCGGCATCCGCACAGTAAAGTGAAGATATCACTGCGCGGATGTCGAATTACTCCTGGTATTATTACGCCTTACAATATAGTTCCCCTTTTTATCCGCTTAGAAAATCCACATTGTTTAAGTCACGTAACCATATTTAAATAGGGAAAACGTGGAAGAGTTTGGTAGCTTCGATCTTCACCTCGTTTGGAGCTATAGAGAAGAGAGAGGCTAAATGCTAACGCCGTCTGTGCTGTGTTTATGTGACTGAAGGCACACGTGAAGACCAGACAAGTACAAATAAACTCGTCTAAACTCAAGTAAGAACATATCTCAGTATGTAAAACGGTGGCCTATTCCTTTAAATTAAAATCATACAGCCTATGATGTAGTTTTATAGCTTATGAGAGCAAATGGTATATGGTTAATTCAGGAGCTAACCTACTAGCTGCTAATGCTAACGTTAATGTGCGTTTTAAAACTGAGAGAATCATTAATTAGGCCTAATGCTGAACATGTTTAATAAGTCTGAATATTTACCAATTAAAGACGTTACAAAGTGCATAATACACGGCCAACGGGGGGAGCCATTTCCTCAGTAATGAGCCCTGACATGGCCTTGACAGATAGTGGCAATCGATAAACTCACTCATATAAGTTTCCACAAAAATAAAAAAATCTTCCAATCGTTCCGACTTGATGTGCCCATAATCAAAAACGGCCATGTTCCTGTGGTTCTGAGCACTAGTTTAGAATATGTTATCCCCAGAACGAGAAATAATCCTGTTTCCACATACACACCAATGTAATGTTTAACTCTTGCTTCCCCCAAAAGGAGGCGTTGCTCAGCAAAAGTTCCCCGATGTTGCTCCAATAGAGCTCCACAGTCCCGCCTCCTCTCCGGTCCGGAAGTAAAATTCCCCTTGCTTTGGGGCCGTATGGATTTCAAAAAAAGTCTTTAACTCCGTAACTACGTCAGCTTGGGCTGAAACCAGCTATGTGGTTATAAAGCGACCTCAAAGTCAGATGTAGGTGAAAAAACACGTATGAGATCGATCTAGTTTAGGAAAAATACAGTTTAACAGCGAGCCTTCGTCCTAGAACTACATTACCCAGGATGCTCGGTAGTCACGTGATCTACGCCAAGGCTTTTGATTGGTTGAGCTCCACGTTCCCCACGTATTTTATTTATCGTAATGCAGGCTACATATATATTTTTAGCGGCAATTATTTATTATTTATTAAAACATCACGTAGATAGATATCTGACGTTTTATCCATATAAAACACTGACGGTAAGAAAAATCGTAAGATGGCAATCAAGAAAATGTCCCTAAAGATCCCATTAAACGAGCCACAGATATGTTTTCATCCACTTAGCTTAAATCAGATTGTTAAATAGGAAAATTACGTTGAAACCCTTGTCTTAAAACTCACCGAACCCGCTAAAAAACCACCGTTGCCACTTACCAGCGCCGTGTCGCAATGGTTTATGGGATACGGAGTTTCTAATGTCAGGAAGTAAAATATGTACACAGCCTTGTACCTTTGCCTTTTCTTTAACATTATGTCTTCTTTTTGGATTGAAATGAAACATTTTATGGTCACAAATTGCTACATAGCTGATTAGCTTTTGCGGTGTTGTTAAACTCTTAATATTTGAATTTTTGGAGAATCGACGGTCTCGTAGAAAGGGATTTTTTGCTTCCGGACCGGAGCAGCAGGACCGGAAGGGGTGGGACTGTGGAGCTCTATAATGGAATAGATTTAACATATACGTTTGTTAAGTGTGACGTCACGACTTCCGCTTCCGGGTCCTCATAAATCATCTCATAAAAACCATCAATATTTCTGAAACTCAACGGAGAGTTACTGAAGCTACTTATTTCTCAGACTCATTAGCCAAAAATGCCGCACCTACTGCTAAAAAGTATTATTTACTAAAGTCGGTACTTCCGGGGTTAGCGTAGCAGCTGCTAAAAGGTTAAACTTACTGTAGATTGGGTTATTAGCTCGTTCGGTTTAGTTCAGACAATAAAAAGTGAAAAGCTTTGAGTAGGTTTGCATTGACTTACGGTTTAAAGCTTTGTATGTGATGTTAATCTCGCGTATTTCAGGGCATTTAACGAACAGAAACAGATCATTTCCGTAGCAGCTGTTTCCTGTGAAGCTAACAGCCGATTAGCCGCTACTTCTGAGCGATTAAAACGTGATCTGATATCATGAAAGTAAAACACAATCTTGAAATGTGTTAAGCAGCCTCATATGCCACGTGGAATTAATGAAAAGTTACCTGTACAATATCCTCAGAGCCAAACACGTTAGGTACATGTTGTTACCCGATATGACGGTCTGCCCGATTTGGCCAATTGTTTAAAGTGCGCATGCCCCGAACACGGTCAGTATATATTGCGCATGCGCCGGTTTGATATGGCAACCGTACTTGGAGAAACGTAGGTTTAACCTCTTAACCCCCACCTGAGCCGAGCACATTTTCTCCAGTTTGGCTTTACCCGAATCTAAAAGCTGACAAACAGTGACAAAAACGAGACGAACATGAGGATAATAATGCAACAACAACAACGACACAAAAAGCGTTAAAAAAAAAGTTATTAAAAAGTGACAAGAAAGCGATGAAAAAAAAGGCAAAAAGGATATCCATAAAGTCCAACTGGAGAAAATGCGCTCAGTTAAGGCGGGGGTTAAGTGGTTAGCGCAGGCGGGAGGGCGAGGTGGCCTCAAGTTTGAATATCAAATTTTTTCGAAAAGTCACTGCATTAAATGAATGGGATTTTAACATGAGGCGCTCACCAAATGACCGGAAGTGGGCGGGACTGTTGAGTGTTACTTTAGAATGGCATCACTCAAGTAGAAGTAAAAGGTACTGTGTGATTAAACTGCAGTAAAACGTCAAATTTCTTCCCAAAGTGACGGTGACCTCCTCCCTCTTGGATCTTCAGGCCGGAGTCTGCTGAAAGTCCCAAACATGAGGGGCCCACTGTCGATGCTTTCAAATCAATAAGGGGGCCGCGATGTCCTGGACTTTGGGAATGGCTGGTCCAGATGATTATGTTCAGACTGGTCTCTCTGGAGTTGAACTGAAGGAGCTTAAACTGAACATGAGCTCCTTGACAGAACTTACATTTGTAAACACATTTCACAAACAGCTGCATGGTCTCTTTGTGTAAAGCTGCACGTTTTACTTAATTTACTAAATGGAAATGGAAAAGCAATGTAAAACTTTTTTTTTTTAATGACTACAACGCTACAAAAACGCAAGGAAAAAGATCGGTTTCAGTCAGACTGAGCTCAGGGCGTCTGCAGGAGACAATGGGAAACATGTTAATGACAAAGATATCCCTAATTGTCAAATGACCGATTTAAGGCCTGAAATGTCTAACTTTAAGACCTTGTGAAAATCTGTTGATTTATTTAAAAAGAATAACAAAACACAAAATACGTCTATTTTAAATGTTACATGAAGCTTTTGTAAAGTACAGACTTCTTATATTTACTCAAATAAGATACTTCAATATAATATTACTCAAGTAGAAGTAAAAAGTACAGTATGATAAAAAACAACAACCTTAGTCCAATACACAAAGATCAATGCAACGTTACCAGGTTAATAAAGGTAGAAAACTAAAAAAGGAAAGAGAATACAAAAACATAATTGCTTCACACACAAAATTTAAAAAAGAACTTCTTTATTGAACAAGTTGAACAATTACAACATGGACTTATCGTTCAATAAATAACAGATATTTATCGTCTGCACATTTATCTTTGCCTTTCTAAAACTGATTTTGATTGAAGCAAATTGGGTTACATGTTTACTGCAGCTTGTGTGGTATTTTAGGATATACACTTTTAGAACAAAGGCCTACAGTCTTTTTTCTGCTTAAGTTGGAAGTATTTAGTATCTTTAGAGTCAGTAAATGGGCAAAAATGTATATCACGGTATAAAAAAGAAACATCACAACGATATATTTGGCGATATAATCGACACCTGACAAAATACTTCAAATCACAGCCTTTAGCCAATGGGGCAAATTCATTTATAGCTATTTTATTCTTTTATTCATCTAAATCTGTGGGTTTACCTCCATCTGGAAGAACTATTGCTACAATAACTGCTGCACCTTCCATCACACAGTGCTCCTGTTCACCTGCCACTATGCTTTTGTACATGCTTTTTCATTGTCAGGAGACCAGGATGACGGTGGTGCAGAGAGTAGAGCGGGTCGTCTTGTGACCAAAGGGTCGGCGGTTCGAAATACCGCAGGTGCCCACTGTCGTTGTGTCCTTTGGCAAGACACTTCACCCACCTTGCCTCCAGTGTCTGCGTACACTGGTGTATGAATGAGTGTGAATGGGTGACTGTTCCTTGATGTAAAGCGCTTTGAGTGCCTAAAGCAGGTAGAAAGGCGCTATATAAAATGTGACCATTTACCATTTACCGGGGATGAAGTTAATAATGTGTTTGTGAGCGGTGTTTGCCAGCAACATGCCACAAACTTATCGCCGTTTTCAAAGCTTCCACTGTTACATGAGATCTGAAGAGCGCTCCAGATGAGGAGGATATTATTAGCCTTTAACTGCGTTTGCATCGTGGTTTTCTTCACCGTGTTGTTGTTGTTGTTGTTGTTGTTATCTGCGATCTCCGTCTGGTCCTGAAATCAGCTGCGCATGCAAATTATTTCGTCTACAGCGGCAAAATATTACACCGGTGTCGAACAATGATAGCGGTATAACGTGCAAGATATGATATGGCCCAGCCCGCAATATTTTCTTGCCTCAATATATTATCGGACGTCAAAATGTGTGAAAGACATTTCATGGACGTAAAGAATAGTAATGTTCCGATGGTAGAGTCACTGGGGATTGTGAGATTTCATGTGGAAATTCAGATTTCCCTTTTGGGCAAATGCTCTCTGACAAACTGTACAGCTGTAAGGCCTGTCTCCTGTGTGTAATGTCATGTGTGTTCTGAGATGGTCCCGTTTGTAAAATGCTTTCTGACAAACTGGACAACTAAACGGTCTTTCTCCTGTATGAGTTTTAACATGCTTCTTGAGATCTCCTTTATTTGTAAACGCCTTTTGACAGGTGGAGCAGCTGTAAGGTCTCTCTCCTGTGTGAACCCTTGTATGTACTGTTAACCAGTATTTATTTGCAAGTCTCTTTTGACAAAATGGACACTCGTGTTTCCCTCCTGTCGTATGTCCGTCCCTCACAGCGGCTCCAGTCTCTGGTGCAGACTTGTTTGTGGTGAATAGAGCGGAGCTGTGAGCAGCTGGACTTGTGTCGTGGTCTCCGTCAGCCTCCGTCTCCATTTGTGCAGCTGGAGGTTCCCAGTCTGCATCGTTGTGTGTTTGTTCTTCGGTCACAGAGTGAGTTTGTCTCTGCTCTTCGCTCTTCACACAGATAACAGTGAACTGTGGGAGCTGCTCTTCCTCCTGTTTGACGCTCTGTTCCTCTGGTTCCTCTTTAATCTGTGGAGTCTCAGGGATTTCCTGCTTCAGACTGGGCTCTGGACTCCACTGGGTCTGGACGTCTGCAGGAGACAATGAGAAACATGTCCATGACAAACATAGACTGATTGTCAAATGAACAACTTAAAGCCTGAAATTTCTAACTTTAAGGCCTTGTGAAAATCTGTTCATTATATTTATTTCAAAGAAAATGCTACTAGGACATACAGCATATAAAGAAATAATTCTTAATATTAACATGTCCATAAAACACAAAATACATCTATTTTAAATGTTACATGAAGCTTTTGCAAATTAGACATTTACTCAAATAAGATACTTCAATATAATATTACTCAAATAGAAGTAAAAGGTACAGTATGATAAAACTACTCAGTGATACAATTACTTCAAATTTTTGTATTTATTTTTTGTCTTGTTGCAATAAAGCACAATGTTTTGTGTTTAAAATCTTTGACTACATTATAAACAGTATTTTAGGTCGGATAATCTGGCCTGAGCCCCAGGCCAGATTATAATACAGTATGAGATTTTAAGTATATTTTCAAGGCCAGAGCTCCTTAGTCCAGAGCTAGTACAAAATGTCTTAAAATGTGTATAAAATAGTATGAAATGTAATGTATGTTTAAAATGTGAAAGATTTTAAACATAAAAAACGGAAAAAGATAAGTCAATATTTGAAATACATAATCATCTGTGAGTGCACGCGTTTACAGCACTTCATTTCCCATAATCCCTTTGGCCTTTGCAGTTCAGGCGGCCGAGCGAGGCGGAGAAAAGCTAGCAGGTGTAACAGGGTTATATTGGACCTATGGTAAATCCCTGCAATTGGGTGTGTGGTGCCACCGCTGCGCCACCAGGGGTCGCTGTGGCCTCGCCGGTGACGCACATGGTGTGTGTGGAGGTTTCCTGGCGCGAGGCAGACAAGACGGCAGCATCAAGGAGGAGCAGAGGAGCTACCATCACTAGGAGCAGGGACTGTGCCTCTTATATGTTTGTTGCCTAAATAAATGGAGTGTGGTCGCCTCCAAATTGGATGCTGAGTCCTGAAAGTCCTTTTTAGAGAAGTAGATTTTACACAACGCAGAGCTGAAACACCACTGTTACACAAGCAAACAGGAAGCGGAGTAAACCAATCAGCGAAGGGTGGGCGTCTGCCGTTGATGTGGTGTTTTTAGCGGTTTTAATATTTGCGCAGGATTATGAATCACGAAACTCACCTACTGTCAATGTGTTTTTGGTCATTTACTGCTGATTGGAGACACGCTTTCTCCCTTTCATGCGTCGTTCGTAGATTGTTATTGAGGAACTTCCGCGTCCAATGAGTGACGTTGCTCGCTAACAACACGTCACGGCAAATAAACGAATCTGATTGCACGGGAACGGTTTGATTTTGCGGATACAGCCAGCGGGGGCGGGGTGACCAGACTGAGCCACCGCTGTTTACAAAAATACACAGGGGAATCATTCTGGTCCAACCAGGCTAGAGAAAAGCAACTTCGCCGCCTGCCCAAGGCGCTCCAGCCGCCTCGCTCTCACGAGAATACCGGCACCGTCAGCACAAGGTGGTCTGCGCCTCGCTTAGTGCTGGGCGATATGGAAAAAACTTATATCACGATATGGATTATTTTATATCACGATAGCGATATATATCACGATATACCACAATAAAGTCAGTTTTCAGTTATTCTTTGAAAAGTTTGACAAAAATATCATTGCTTACTTTTTTTCAACTTTATTTTGAAGCAGTGGTTTTGCTATGGATAATTTATATAGCATATATTGTCAATGTGTCAATTGTCAAATGTGAGACTGCAGGATAAATGGGCCAAACATGATCTGACCAGAGTCAACACGAATTTAACAACAGAAATGTGTAAACTCGTGCGTAGAGAACGACTTACTCAGAGCATCATCTGCTCCTCAATATCAAGGCTCATATTACACTAAAACAAATGTAAATTGGAGCTTATTATCGCCATTTTCTCAACTTTAATGTAATGTTTAAGAAACAGTGGGCGAGCAGTTTGTATTGTACGTCTTTAGCTGCTCTACGCGCTGCCCGATCCGTCTCTTACCTCCTGCACCACGCCTCTTCTCTCTTCTCTCTCGTGTGTTTAATCCAGATCCACGCGCTAAAAAGATCCATCACTAAAAAGCTGTTTAGTTGCCGTGCGTAAAGCAGTGAAACCACGCGGTGTTTAACAGGGAGAGAGAGCCCCGCGTGTACGTCCATTAGATGTCGCCGTTGCTACAGCAGGTGTGGTGGCGGACAGAGATATCGTAAAGCAGGGGGGTGTCGCAAAACCACAAGGCAGAGTTTCTTTGCGAAAAAGTTATTTTTTATTCTTGTTTATAATCACTTAATATAAACCTAGAGGATGCATAGTGACAAGACAACACTAATACATTCTTGTGGCCTATTTAATGACATATTTGCTTTAATAATTGATTAAATTAGGTTAGAAACGATAGAACGATAGAAGAGAAATGGCACGATAGGCACTTTTCTATCGTCCCACGATATGTATCGTCATATCGCCCAGCACTAGCCTCGCTCATCGCTGACCTATAGAGTTCGGGAATGTGATGTCATATCACTAAGCATTATGGGATTAGCAGCAATTGTAAACTAATGGAGATTTTAAAAGTTAAAATACTGGAGTTATTGTTCACATTAAAACACTTGGACACCACAGGGTGTTAGTTGTTTTTACCAGCAGTAACTCAGCAGCTAACGTAGTTGTTCCACGGCTTTTTTCTCCACTTTTTATACTGTGTTTAGCTAATGTTAGTCAATGGAAATGTATGCTAACAGCTGCAAAGATGGCGCATCTCCATGGTAACTGTGGAATTTCCCGAACTCTATTGATTCCATGTCAAAATCAATATTGTGTTCACCATATTTAATTCATAAATCATTTCGAGCTCTTTCAATCGCAGTTCGTCTTTTTTCAACATCTATTCAATCACAGACTAAAACTATATCAGTGCTGAAACGATGTCCTTTTGCTCATCTGCTTACTTGTTTGGTTTGGTTTCACTACACCGATAAAACGCACTCACTTTAGGGTGAACAAATATAAGACTAAACTCACCAGCTGCTCCGGGCACAGGGACGACTTGTTGTGGGCCCAGAGCCTTCTTCTCCAGGAGCTGCTGGTTCTCCTCTTTGGAGCGACACAGTTCCTCCTCATACTCCGCTATTGTTCTCTCCACCAGCTCAAAGATCTCCTCTGCAGCTGCAGTCAGCCGCTCAGTCACCAAAGCTCTCAGAGTCTGGCTCCTTTGGGACATGTTTACGAGCCGCTGTTAGCTTCAGCACCGTTAGCACTGAGCTAACTACAGGAACCAGAGAAACACTGCCGTAAACTGTCGTAAAACCGGCCTGGTCACGTGATTATAAAGTTGACTCGGCTGCGCCCCTGTGGACTCTGATTCATTCGGTTCTGTTTACTCAGTTTTTAACCTCTTACCCGCCTTGTGTTTTTTTATTGTTATGTTTTTGTCACATTTTTTGCCGCTATTTCGTTGCGTTTTTGGCACCTTTTGTTGCACCGTTATCGCTTTAGTGTCACATTCTTGTTGCTTTTTTTTTTTTTTTTTTTTGTGGCTCGAGTTCTTGTCTCTTTTTTTGCCACATTGTTTTAAAATACTTTTTTGCTGCGTTTTCATCCTTGTTTTCTTCTCGTTTTCGTTGCTATTTTTGACGCAGTTCTCAAGAAGCTTTGAGAGTTGGGTAAATACCAAACTGAAGAAAATGTGCTCAGTTCAGGTGGGAATTAAGAGGTTAAACCATACAGAACGGACGAAATGCAAGTTCAACTTTATTTATTTTCATGCTCAACCACACACATGCTATGCAACCTGCTCTAGACCCAATAAGAAGGAACATAAGAACATGGCTATAAATGTGGGGAAAGTCCCACTGAGATTGGGAATCTCCTGGCCCAGAGGGAATCTATTGTATTTATGTAATACGTTTACCCTAAAATGTGTGTATATGTATGTATGTATATATATATATATATATATATATATATATATATTATATATATGCCATATGTCCAAAGTTGGTAAACCAAATGCCCGTTGACACTTGTTCGAGTTGTTAAGATTGAAAATTGCATTTACATAAAATGTGACTGTGTGTGAAAAAGTGCTGCATAACTGTTTCTTGTTCTGCTATTGTTTTTTGTACTGTATTTTGTTTTGGATTGTGTACCCCTGGCTATGTTATTTGTTTTGTTTGTTTTTCTTTCGTATTAATAATAAATAAAATAAAGTTTGTTAAGTGTGACGTCTCGACTTCCAGGCAGACCGGCAAATATGTGAGAAACCCCCCATAAACGCTTAAAAACAACCATCAATATTTCTGAATCTCAACAGAGAGTTACTGAACATACTTATTTCTCAGACTCATTAGCCAAAAATGCTGCACCTACTGCTATAAAAGTAATATTTACCAAAGTCGGTACTTCCGGGGTTAGCGTAGCTGCTGCGGCATTAGCATTTTTCTCGCTAACAGGGAAGTACAGATTTTGGTAAATATTACTTTATAGCAGTAGGTGCAGCATTTTTGGCTAATGAGTCTGTGAAATAAGTATGTTCAGTAACTCTCTGTTGAGTTTCAGAAATATTGATTGTGGTATTAAAGACTTTTTGTAGTTTCTCGCACATCTGCGGACCCGGAAGTAGAGCTGTAGAGCTCTTTCTCTTTTGTTCAGTATACATTTTGCTTTATTCGACCAAAATAAACATTTTCTTCTCAGTGCATCGGTATGTAAACAAGAAGACTTCAGAAAACACATTCAAGTATCCCTGGGCTCAAAAATATAATACATTCTCTGGTCACATCTTAAATGCACTGGTATTTAGTTGATCTTTTTGAAGAGTTTAGTGGTGCTAGGCTAGTGCATGTCTATGGTAACTAGTAGCCTGCATTAAAACCTCTTCAAAATCATGTGCTCGTCCTCCAAAAGTTGCCATATCTGATTTGTAGAAAGCTCCTTTGTGAAGAAAAAAAACAGAATTAACGTGAAAATCACATGAAAATAACTAGTTCACACATTAAATTTATGACAAACGCTTTTAATGAAGAATCTCGATGAACTGAAACATTTTATTTTTACCTATAAACAAATAAAATATAACCCTTAAGTTTCTGGGTCTCTCTCCTGTTTCTGAGTAGATGTATTTATTTCGTTTAAGCCCTTTGTGTCTCTTCAGGGCTTTGGGGATTTTTGATGTCACTCAGTTTTGTGAGATTTCATGTGGACTTTCAGATGTCCCCTTTGGGTGAACACTCTCTGACAGACTGTGCAACTGTAAGGCCTATCTCCGGTGTGTCGCCTCATGTGTACATCTAGATGGTCTTTTCTGATGAATGTTTGGTTACATATCGAACAACTGTAAGGTCTCTCTCCAGTGTGAATTCTTATGTGTACTTTGAGGGAAGAATTTGGCCAAATACGCTCTGACAAACTGTACATTTGTAAGGACTGTCACCATGTGTCTGCATATGTGCTTTGAGTTTACTTTTGCGGATAAATGCTTTTTCACAAACTGAACAACTAAATGGTTTCTCTCCTGTGTGTGTTCTAACATGGTTGGTGAGATCTGAACTATTTGTAAACGCTCTTTGACAGGTTGGGCAGCTGAAAGGTCTGTCTCCGGTGTGAGATCTCATGTGTTCTTTGAGAGAAGAATTTTGGCCAAATACGCTCTGACAACTGGACATTTGTAAGGACTGTCACCATGTGTGTGCATATGTGCTTTGAGTATACTTTTGCGGATAAATGCTTTTCACAAACTGAACAACTAAATGGTTTCTCTCCTGTGTGTGTTCTAACATGCTTGGTGAGATCTGAACTGTTTGTGAACGCTCTTTGACAGGTTGGGCAGCTGAAAGGCCTCTCTCCGGTGTGAGATCTCGTGTGTGTTTCTAAGGTTTGTTTACGGGTGAACGTTTTGTTACATATAGAACAACTGTAAGGACTCTCTCCTGTGTGAGTTTGCATGTGTATATCTAGAGGGCTTTTGCTGATGAATGTTTTCTCACATATGGAACAACCGTAAGGTCTCTCTCCGGTGTGAAGTCTCATATGTGCTGTGAGATTACTTCTACTGTTAAATGTTTTTTTACAAGTTCGACACCTAAATGGTCTCTCTCCTGTATGTGTTCTAACATGCTTGGTGAGATCTGAACTATTTGTAAACGCTCTTTGGCAGGTTGAGCAGCTGTAAGGTCTCTCTCCTGTGTGCATTCTAGTGTGTATTTCTAAGGTTTGTTTAGTGGTGAATCTCTTCTTACAAACAGTGCACTCATGTTTCTTCCTTTGCTCTGCTCCAGTCTCTGTCATGTGTCCGTCCCTCACAGCGGCTCCAGTCTCTGTCGTGTGTCCGTCCCTCACAGCGGCTCCAGTCTCTGTCGTGTGTCCGTCCCTCACAGCGGCTCCAGTCTCTGTCGTGTGTCCGTCCCTCACAGCGGCTCCAGTCTCTGTCGTGTGTCCGTCCCTCACAGCGGCTCCAGTCTCTGTCGTGTGTCCGTCCCTCACAGCGGCTCCAGTCTCTGTCGTGTGTCCGTCCCTCACAGCGGCTCCAGTCTCTGTCGTGTGTCCGTCCCTCACAGCGGCTCCAGTCTCTGGTGCAGACTTGTTTTGGTGAATAGAGTGGAGTTGTGAGCAGCTGGACTTGTGTCTTTTATCTGGACTTGGTCGTCGTGGTCTCCATCAGACTCTGTCTCCGTCTGTGCAGCTGAAGCGCTGGCTGGAGGTTCCCAGTCTTCATCATCGTCACCGTCAGAGTCAGAGTCCGTTTGTTGCTCCGTCTCCATGTTCTTCTCCGCGGGTCGCAGAGGGGGGAGTGAAGACGAGTCTGTGGTTTGTTTGTCAGTCGTCAGGGGAGTCTTGAGATTTTCTTCTTCCTTGAACTCTTGCTTTATTTCTGGACAGCTGAAGGGTTCTGCTGAATGATTGTGTTTCTCTCTGGCATCACAAAGTGAAAACACGTTGGTGATGATAATGTTCTTTGGTGGAGTCTCAGTGAACTGTGGGAGCTGCTCTTCCTCCTGTTTGATGCTTTGTTCCTCTGGTTCCTCTTTAATCAGTGGAGTCTCAGGGATTTCCTGCTTCAGACTGGGCTCTGGACTCCACTGGGTCTGGACGTCTGCAGGAGACAAACACATTCATCATTTGAAAGGACCAGGAGCATATTTATAAAAAAGTCAAACTATCAAACTTTCACATTAACAGTGAGGGAAGTGCACAGGGTTATTATGCTTTAAAACTAAACCTGGGAGCTTCTGGTTGAGTGGTGATGGTGCTAACTGCTGTGTCACTGTGGATACTTTGGGGTTTAAACTAGTGGTGTCCATGGTAACCGATTAACCGTTAAAATTGCGTAACCGAGTAAAAGCATTTTGCTCAGTTAACTGGCGTGTATAATTTGCCGTGCCATTGAAAATACTCTACTTAATAATTTAACCATTTTGCATTTAAAATAACTTATATTTGAGCAGCATCAGCTTCGTGGCTGTAAGCTAACGCAGCGGCGGAGTGATCTGCGAGAAAATAGTCCCTCAAAATGCGGTAATTCATGTGATACAAGGTCAGTTATATTTCAAACATTATTCTATTAACACAGACATTTATATGGTTAGTCTGGTGTTATAAGTGATTTACCTCAGGTGCACTGTGGAGTGGGTCAGACTGTTTTTAATGCAGGCTAACTGATACCATAGAAATGCTTTAGCCTTGCCCTAGCCTAGCGCCACTAGACTCTTCAAATACAAGAACTGCATGAATTTAAGAAAAAAATATCTCCAGACATCAACAACATAACTAAGAAATGAGGCCCAATGTCAAAAATCCTGAAAAGGCGCTGCTGGTGTAGCGTCGGCTCTTGGTCTCAGTGGAGTTTAACTCGCTCGGGTCCAAAGCGGCTCTAGAGGTTTGGTTTTATTTATTTATTTATTTTTATTTATTGGTTTATTTGGTCGGGACAGTGCATGTTAATGAACATACATGGGTCTCAGACATGTAAACAAGCCACACCGGATTGTAGCCTTAGGCTAATTTGCATCCGTCGTCCCCATGCGCACTCTCACACGCACTCCCATTCATCCTGACCTATTGTACATGTTTTTAGTGGTAGGGGAAACAGGAGTACCCGGAGGAAACCTACGCAGACACAGGGAGAACATGCAAACTCCACACAGAAAGGCCCCGTCCAGGTGGGAATCGAACCCGGGACCTTCTAGCTGTGAAGCACGAGTGCACGGTTTTGGAGAGGACATGTTTAGGTCTAGAACAAACTCATCCACGTCTGAATTACAAGACCTGTATAAGCGTGTCTCCTGTGTGGCGGTTTCAACGGGTCAACTTCTATTCGATTGTGATAAACATTTTTTTCCTCCAACATTTCTTTGCGTTTAGGAACCTCTGCCCTATGCGGTTAAAATAGGCTAATGTAAAATAATTACGACGTATTTGTACGTCTTTAAAGATGTCCCGCATTGTCCTGCTTTGTCCTTTTACGATCTGTCACCAAACATGACGGTCATTAAACATTAGTGCTGCACTTTGGGAGTGTGGATTTTTTATTTCACTTTTATTGTATGTTTTTACTGATTATTCCCCATAAAAGTGATGTCACTGATTTGTTGTTCTTAAAAGGCCAGTTTTAAACGCTATTGTTCAAACAATAATAATGTCTTTTCCCATAAATTCATATGAATTATTGAAGTGATTTGAGTTTTTTTAAGTCATTACTCACTAGAATAAAGTCATGTGGCAGTGATTTAGCATAAAATACATTTCCTTTCATGTACTTCAATTTTAATTTACATGTTCTCCATAATTTAAGTATTAGGAAGTATTTGTATTATTTTTTAGGTTTTGTAAATAATAATTTCAGAATGTATTCTCTAATGTCATAATCTCCTGTTATAGTTCACAGACTTTTTTTCCCGCATATTGTGATCAAAAGCTTTAAAGAGCAACTAAACACCAAATCAAGTTTTTTTTTACTGATAAACTGTCTCATAGTGTTGTCTACTGGTCCCTGACATTATTCTGACATTATAGCGCAAACATGTGTTAAATCCTAACTTTGGCCTGAAAACGAATGGGTTGCGCCCCCTTCAGGGTAAACTCTAATTATTTCCTGATTGGCTGGAGACACGTCCACGGCCTCCACAGAACGTCATAAGGTGTTGTCCATTATCCTGCCCATTGCCCTGCCCCTGTACCTGTGGTTTATAACCAAGTCCCTCCACGTAATCAGTCTGCTGTGATTGTGACAATGCAAATTTCCAGGTCCACACACTCACCCCCAAACTTCAGAAAACGCCTCTTTCGCAGCAATTTTTGACTTTTGTTTGTGGGTGGGAAAGGCTTTGGCACGCCTGTTTAGGTACTCTTTAAATACCATTCACCTTAAAGTTGATTTTTCCTGAACAAACTGACATTTTTTAATTTGTCCCAGACTCATTTCTAACTCTCACAATCCCTCCTGCATGTCCAAATTGTTTATTTGCACGTTTCAAGCCCGTGTGCAGCTTTGAGCAGTGGCAAAGTGAAGAAGAGGGACCATCCCCACACACATTTAGACTCGACTTCTATCGCTCAATAACAATGTTGGTGAAGACGATGCAACAAAGTCAGGTACTCAGCTTTAACGTGTGCCAGAGATTCAAATGTAGGCGTCGTGTCATTGACCCTTTGGCATAAGTTTTATTGATTTGATTTATGGTGGCACAGTGGTTAACGCTCGTGCTTCACAGCTAGAAGGTCCCGGGTTCTATTCCCATCAGGACGGGCCTTTCTGTGGAGTTTGCATGTTCTCCCTGTGTCTGCGTAGGTTTCCTCCGAGTACTCCGGTTTCCCAAACACTAAAAACATGTACAATAGGCCAGGATGAATGATGTTTGTATGTATGGTGGTGTCAGAGGGACCGTTGGCGCAGATGTGCAGTCATGAAAACGCTTCTGTCAGTCTGCCCCAGGGGAAACTGAAGCTACATACGTATCTTACCACCACTCAGGTTTGTGTGGTGGCTTTGTGACCATGTCTATGAAAGACGCTAAACAATAAAGCTCTTCTTCTTCTCAGCTTTAACTCTGAGACTTTGTCTGTAAACTTTTATCAACTTACCGCTCAGTGGATAGAAACAGTTCTCTCAAATATTTCTACATGTGACCTCAAAACCCACTAATTAAAATACAGTTCAGAGAATTCCCCAGGACCCACCTATTCTGTGGAGCAGGACCTGTGGGCTCAGAGACTTCCCCAGGAGCTGCCGTCTCCTCTGGTTCTCCGTGTTCTTCTCCGTGGGTCGTGACGACATGTCGATGGTTTGTTTGTCAGTCGTCAAGCGAGTCTTGAGATTTCCTTCCTCCTTGAACTCTTTCTTTGTTTCCTCCTGTTTGACGCTCTGTTCCTCTGGTTCCTCTTTAATCTGTGGAGTCTCAGGGATTTCCTGCTTCAGACTGGGCTCTGGACTCCACTGGGTCAGGGCGTCTGCCGGAGACAATGGGAAACATGTTAATGACAAATATAACCCTAATTGTTCCGTGACCCATTTAAGATTTACTCAGATTGGAAAGGGTAACTTCTTTTTTAAACTCAAATAAGATACTTTTTCAAATATCGGTATTGATCTGATATGGGGGAAAATTGGCCGATAATATATATATATATTTTTGAATTATTAACTGCGCCCTGATGTCGTAGCACCTGCAGCAGTGTGGACGGGCTGCACTGATCAGGCCGGGGCAACGGTTTCTGCTGAAATAAATGGTGGCTTCTAAAAACTGTAACAAAACTGCTGTAGCAAACGGGACTAAACTGCCTCCATGGACATTGTTTTTAATCAGGAGTAACAGGAATCCGTTTCTGATGGACCTGAGTGTTGAGCTTCTCTGCCCTGACGCCAGATTTATAACTTTGTTAGCGTAGCATAGCTTCTAACAGGGTGGTGCTGGGACCTCATTTCGGCCCTGGGATTTAGGATTTAGACCGGCCCATTTTCCTATGGAATTACAGCACAGTTATAGTGCGCTGGTTTCATACCAGAGATAACTGGTTCAAATACCACTATGACAATTTAACAATTTTTCTTTCCACATGGGCCGCTGTTATGTAGATAAAAATATATATTATTTTCTACCTTTCGCCTGCCTTCTTCCCTTTACTCACGTGGACACTTGTCTCCGCTGGATTGGACCGCACAAACTTGAACTAAAGCGGCGGCGTATTCCACTTGAACCCCTCTGAGTTAGTTCAACGCCAAATGGTATCTTCCTGCCACAAGAATGAAAATGTCTATGTGAAATTCTTTCTGATTTGATACATCAGTCATTATTTACTTAATCTATATCTGTAACAGGAGCCCAGGCTCCCGCTGCAGCCCATTTAAAGCCTTTAGGCCTGGAATAGCATGAGTCTGTTAGTTCATTATTTTATTTGACGGCCCAAAAGCACCGCGGCGTCCACCGAAAAAAAAACTCCTGACAAAATACTTCAAAATCAAAGCTTTTAGACGATGGGGAAAATTCATTATAAAGCTATTTTTTATTCATCTTAATTCACCTACATCTCTACCTTCATCTGGAAGAACACAGAAGATAAGATGAAGGTGCAGATAATTGTTGAGATGAGGGTCTTAAATTTAAATTGCTGTTGTCTCATAGTGTCACAAGTGCTCAATGTTTCCTTACCATCGTTGGTTTAATTTGTCTTTTAACATTATTGGTATATTTTCCATTACCTTGTTGGTATTGTTCATTTTCTTTACATTGTTGATATACATTTTGTTACAATGTAATAATTATTGTTACCTGTGGTAACGCCACCATGATATAACATTTGTATAATAATCCTTGAACAAAGTAACAGTGAAGCTGATTGTATTAAGTTTTCTTCTTCCCACTCCCTTTCAGGTAGAAATGGATCATTAGTTTACATACTGTATATGCTTTCTTGTGTTGCCCATTGCCTGAAATAAATGAATGAAATGGGAAAAAAAGGAAAATTGTAGCAATATTATTTCATCTCCATCACAGTGCAATGCTCCTGTAAGTTCATCTGCCTCTGGGCAGTTTACTTGTGTTTTATTGTCAGGAGACTGGGGATATAGAGTTGTGGGTATTACGTTAATTAACGTGTTTGGCGCATATGCTATTTCCCTAGTTCTCCTTCACGTCTCTCCCGATCGCACAGATACTCACACGCAGGAGGGACAGAGAGAGAAGTACGTATATGAGTTTGTCCTGAGACTTACGTGAGCGCTCCAGATGAGAAGGATATTATTATTAGCCTTAAACCGCGTTTGCATTGTGGTTTTCTTCACCGTGTTGTTAGCGCCAGGCTAAAAGTTAGGAAAGCTAGCTAGCTAGCAAGGCAGTGCTTCAACTTGTCGGAGTTCATCCAAGACGCAAATCCTGAGTTCTTTCCTCGCAAATATGACAAACTCAATGGATACACTTCATTCATATCATTAGATTCTTAATCTCTGTAATCACTTTCCATCAGCGCATGTTGTTGTTTTGACGGTGTTACGCGGGGAAGGAGGCTGGTTCACACCGCGCTACGGAAACCCACAAGGACAAAACACGAAAAAGTCCGAAAAACTTTGGTGGAAAAAAAACTTAAGTTTGCAAAATAGCTACTTTTTGTCCAGCCCTACTTTGGCTTGTAACATATTTAATCAGAGGCATTTGTGATCGTTAACGCATTTATCATTGGGAACAATTAATCGTAAATCTACCGTTTGCCTTTTGCCTGCTCTAAATCAACTTTAAATCTTCACAGTGGTCTGGCCTCATACGTTCAGTCTGATGCTGTTAAAGTGACAGGATGCAGTTTTTTGCGATTCCAAAGCTTCAAACAGAGCTGTCCTCAGAGAAGTCCATCAGATGTGTTAAGTTAAAGCATACAACTTAAACAGCGTGGTAGGCTTAATGTTTAAACCATCATGTTTAGAAAAATAAATTGAAAATACAACAAATAGCAGCATATTCCCAGTGTCAGTGTTTCCCATTAACAGAGACTCTGAAGGCTGAAACTAAACTAATGTGACAAAGTACTTTTTGCTTCATTAATTCGATGGGTGAAAGAATAATAAGTCGGTCTCTGTCTCTCTGTAAATATTTAGCAAAAAATTACATTTCACTCCAACAGTGCATTTGACTTTTTAGTCTTTTTATTGAAAAATTGGATTTTTCTTTTCCATTAAAGTCTAAAAAGAAATCTGTGTACATTAATTAATAATAATAATAATATATAGCGCTTTTCTGGACACTCAAAGACGCTTTACATTGAATTATTCATGCACTCCAGACTTGTGGTAGTAAGCTACTATTGTTGCCACAGCTGCCCTGGGGTAGGCTGACGGAAGTGAGGCAACCAGTCTGTGCCATTGGCCCTCCGACCATCACCACTCACTCACTACATTCACCCCAGGCTTCCTGCTGTTTCCAAACGGTCTCCCATCCAAGCACCGACCAGGCCCTTCCTGCTGAGCTTCCAAGGTCTGACGGGATCAGGCAGAGCAAAGGCGGGATGTTGTAAATTTGGAAACTTTACAACATTTTAGTGAGCCTTTCTATTGATTTTAAACTTTTAAATAAATATCTGAAGTTATCGGATATCCGCCACAGTAGCAAATATCAGATATCGGTATCGACAGAAAACGTTAACACTGTAATGTTGATGAGCAGCTGCGACGGAGCCACAAAATTTAGAAACAAAAACAAACCGAGACTAATAGAATTCTTCTCACAGCTTCATTGGTTTCTCTCACATATGACTGATCGTCCTGAACATCGACTGCAGGGGTGCTAGTCGGAATGCCCCACTGGCTGAATGCCCCACTGGCTGAATGCCCCACTGGCTGAATGCCCCACTGGCTGAATGCCCCACTGGCTGGCCCCACTGAGACAGGTTAGTTTACCCTACTGATGATGTGTTGTTGCAATAGTAATCCTGGTGGTTGGTTAACAAAGGAAGTCCCACTGAGAGTCCAGGCAGTGTATTATCGTCAGTATTTGTATCTGATTGAAACAAAAATGGCGCGAGCATCACCCATCACTGTTTATTCCCGGAGAAAATGTTCAAATTAGAAATATATAGAACAAGTCACTGCTACTGGATTAAAAACTAAAGTATGTCCAGGATAATGGAAAACAATGACAGCATACTCCACTCGTGCAGCACTAACTCTAGTTAAGGCATTGTGTGGTGACGACATTCAGTCAGTAAATGTTTTTTTTACGATCTGCAACAACGTTCGCGCGGCGAGCCATCCACCGTCGCCGTGCTTCACGCTAACACCAGTAGCCCCATGAACATGTCCAACGCACAGGACAGACAAATAATCATGACCACAGAGGAATACAAAGAAAGCCTAAAGTTACTGGTGCATGAATGGAACACTGAGGAACCAAAGATACTGCAATCAGAAACAGACAAGGAAGGAGTGAGGAGGGACTGTGATACCATGAGAAGGGGCATTTCTCCCCTGGTGCTTGGAGGCTTCTCTGTAGTATACACCAACAAGCCTGGGGGAAAAGCTTAACACGTTTAATATTTGAGCTTTTTGGGCACCTCCCATGGGAAAGAATCTCGGCCAAAGTGGCCATAGGCTGCGGTCCTCTGATAGCGGGGCTTCTTCAGATCCAGCTGGCTGAATGCCCCACACCCATTGGTCTGAATGCCTCGGCCTTATTAAGGCCTGTTCATACTCCACAAGATGCAAGAACTTTTTTCTCGCACCCAGAGCTCCAAGAACAAAATGACGTCATTATGTTCTCGGAGCTCCTGTTCGGCAGTTCTTTCACGTTGTTCTTGACACCTGAGCTGAGCAGAACTTTGTTCTGCAGGGCTGCGA
Source organism: Neogobius melanostomus (assembly GCA_007210695.1). Lineage (NCBI taxonomy): Eukaryota > Metazoa > Chordata > Actinopteri > Gobiiformes > Gobiidae > Neogobius > Neogobius melanostomus. The sequence continues at coordinate 23,808 of VHKM01000956.1, read as the reverse complement.
GAACTCTTGCTGTGATTGGCTGGATGTTTAGTGGGCGGGTTATTTCTGTGATTCCTTGATTATTTTGGCTGCCGAAAAAGGGGGCGTGGCAGTTCGGCAGCAACACGTCTTGTGGAGTATGAAATGTCAGAGCCCAGACGAACTTTGTTCTTGTTCATTTTGCCTCAAGAACAAGAACAAAGTTCTCGCGTCTTGTGGAGTATGAACAGGCCTTTAGTCTGAATGACCCACCCATTACTGTGTGAATGGTTAATTCAATTTGAAATTACATTACTGTGTTGTATTATTTTTGAAATGCAGGGAATTATTATGAATTCTGCAGGCTTATAAAGAATTGCAGGCTTACAAAAAATAATCTAAAGGAAAAACTACATGTAAAATACAAACCACCAGGCCTACAGGCTAGTTTTATTTGTCCAATCACACATGATTTTTCCATTGAAACATTTGCAAACAGAATTAAACAAGAATTCATGCTCTGAAAACTAAGTTTATTCTCAGGAACAAGTCTGGTCCTTTGTTCATTTGCTAATATGTCCCTGATGCCACGTAATAAAGAATGCCTAAAACATGAATCGTTTCTCTTAAAAGGAACAGGCCACCGTTTTCCATACTGAGATATTTTCTTACCTGGGCTTAGATGAGTTGATACGTACCTGTCTGGTCTTTGTGCCCGTGGAAGAGCTCGGTCGCTTCTAACTTCACCCCGTTTGGAGCTATAGGAATATGCTGGAGAGGCTAAATGCATCTTTGGTCGTTTTGCGTGACTGGGTGCACGCACAAAGACCAGACAGGTACGTATCAACTCGTCTAAGCTCAGGTAAGAACATATCTCAGTATGGAAAAACTCTGGCCTGTTCATCTCACACGTGACTGCTACCTGGGTTAACATTGGAATAGATTTGGAGTGGGGCATTCGGACTATGATTCTTACTTTGCGCTGGTATTAAATCCTTCAAGTGTCGTCGTGGCGCTGGTGTTGCTCAGATAAAGGCGTCACTTTGACTCCAGGCCGTGAGGATGTTTGGTTGGTTTCACTACACCGATACAACGCACTCACTTTAGGGTGAACAAATATAAGACTAAACTCACCAGCTGCTCCGGGCACAGGGACGACTTGTTGTGGGCCCAGAGCCTTCTTCTCCAGGAGCTGCTGGTTCTCCGCTTTGGATCGACACAGTTCCTCCTCATACTCCGCTATTGTTCTCTCCACCAGCTCAAAGATCTCCTCCGCAGCCGCAGTCAGCCGCTCAGTCACCAAAGCTCTCAGAGTGCGGCTCCTTTGGGACATGTTTACGAGCCGCTGTTAGCAGAAGTTAACAGCTAACACCTGCTTCTTCTTCTTCAGGTGATTTCCGAAAGGCTGTACGCTGGGATGCGCAATGCTGCCCCCCACTTCTTCTTCTTCTAATGGTTTGCGGCAGGCTGTACGCTAGCAAAGCGTAATGCTGCCATCTTCTGTTCGCTAAAATCACTTCACTTCATTTTAGATTCTGGAGTAGAGGTTGGTGGAGAGAAGATAGCTCACAACCGCCCTATCTATTGAACGCGAGTTTGTCCTAGACGAAAACATCGATTTTATTGAAACACTGTAAGCCCAAGGGTTGCAAGTTCTTTAAATAATATTTTCCTTTCAACAGAGTAACAGGCACAGGACAGTAACACATGTGGAATAGTCTCAAGCTGACCACACTGACATAACCCGTCTGGATGCTTGCCCATTTTATTCAAGTATGCATCAAGCCCACAATGCCCCAGTCTTAATCTGGTTATTTTAACTTGGTTTGATCGGCAGGTGTACCACAGGAGTCTACTGCCCTGCACCAGAGGTTGACAACTAAAATAGTGTCGCCCTCTCGTCTCATTCTCCCACTCCCTCTGCCATTGTTGATTCATAGCAGTTTTTAAAATACTGACACACTCAGCCTTCCCCAAACTAACCATATATTCAATTTCTGTCTCGAGAAGAGCCTCCTTAGCTAACGTATCAGCAGCTTCATTCCCACTATGCCCGAATGAGATGGGATCCAGGAAAAAACAATACTAGACCCCATCCTTGCTGCCCCCCACAGTTTGGTGTGTGCGAATTAAACTTCTTCTTCTTCATTGGTTGTTTAACGGCGGATGCAAACTCAAAAGTGCATTTCCGCCACCCACTGGCTTAGTGTCCATTACTAGCGTTCTATCCAAATAGAGTTAATAAAAAAAAACAAAAAAAAAACAATCCCCTTCAAACCCAACATTGACTGCTACTTTACCCCTCCTTCGCACCCTTCCTTCAGAGTTTCAACCAACTCCCCTTCAGTGATTCCATCCATATTCATGAATCTCCTTGCCGCTTCAAGAATCTTGTCAATACAGTCCGCTTTACTCTGCAGATCTGTCGCACAATTTATCACCATAACCATGAACGCCAAAAACCCCTTCTGATCAACCATAATCACACTATCATTTCTCTTTGGTACATCATTTTTTCCACACACTTCAATCTGTGTCACTGCTTCAGCATACGTCACTTTTGTCTCCCGTCTCAGGTTATCAATTTTCTCTTCAGTGATTCTTCTGGGGCATATGGCTGCTCCGACACGATGGCTACCTTGGCAGTGCAGGCACTGTGGATCTTCGTCTGGCTTTTCACACTTTTCAGTTGTACAGTCACTCCTCCCGCAGAGACCACACCTTTTAACTCCACGACACACAGCTCCCACGTGCCCATACTCTTGACATACAAAACACCTCAGTGGGCCTCGCTCAAATGGCCGAACTCGGTAACAAATATAATCCAAATAAATACGATCCGGTAACTCACAGTCAAAAGTCAAACACAGCGACAAACTTCTTTCTCTTACCCCATTTACATTACGGGTCAACCTTTAACCTCGCAAACACCATCTACTCCCAAAAACAACTCTTCCTCAAAAGAAACAGGAACACCAGAAATAACTCCCCTGGTTCTCTTAACTTTCCCATCCATCACAAAGCATCTCACATTCACAAACCCTCGACCCATTGGAATCCACAAACATCCAACGCATTGTCAAGCTGTGCCTGGGACTTACAGTCAATTATGACAAGACCACTTCTTGTAACCGACACCGAGCGAACTTCTCCAACCATTTCACCAACAAACTTTCCCACCTCGTGCGGCTTGCTAACAGCCCATCCGCACGACCTACCGCCACCATCCCAACCAAAAATGAGCCCTCCTCGTCACTGGACGATCCACTTGCAGACATTTCTGTTTTCTTCCTCTTTTTCTGTCTTGCTTTCTCTTTTCGAAATTCCTATTGGCGCAATGGCTGCAAGCGGCAGCACCACCAGCGGCTCGCTCACCGCTCATCACAACTTGTGGCGCACAACCATATAAAAAGGCGAAATAAATAAATAAAGCGGAGATGCGGCCGCCTTTTGGCGGATTGAGAAGACAAATGTGGCCTCTCTGCTAAAATTGCCAGGGCCTCTTTTTGGTGCCAGTCCGCCACTGCTTGGAGAGATGTTCAAAGCTTTGGAAATCTTTTTATAACCTAACACAGCTTTATAATTCTCAATATCTTTATCCCAGACCTGTCTGGTGTGTTATTGGACTTCATGATGCTGTCTGCTCCCCAATAGTCTCTGAACAGACCTCTGAGACCATCACAGAGCAGCTGTATTTGAACTGACATTAGATTACACACAGGTAGACTCTATTTAGTCATTAGGGCAACATGTGATCATTCAGAAATAATCAGGCAACTTCTGAAGGTAATTGTTTGCACTAAAAAACGTTAATTAGCCCAAGGCTACAATCCAGTGTGGCTTACATGCACTGTCCCGACCAAATAGACCAATAAATAAAAGGAAAGGGGGCCGGTACTTATGAACATCCCACTTTTCAGTTTATTTATAAAAAAAATAAAAAATAAAAATCATGGATACATTTCATATCACTTCACGATTGTGTGTCACTCAGTGTGTGTCTTTTACATATAAATTTCCATTCATTATATTTATGTGTATGGTCCATAGTATGGCAAAATGTCGAAAAGCTTTCTGGTCTTCCCAAAAAGAGTATCTCAGGTTGTCCTGACAAAGAGGCGGGACCACATTACACCGGTTTTAAAATCACTGCATTGGCTCCCTGTGTGTTTCAGGATCAACTTTAAGATTCTTTTAGTAGGTTGCGTTCATGTTGTAGGATTCTGTTTCAGTTGGAGGGCAGCTGCCAATACAACACTATGGGAGAGAAATTTCCCAAAAGAAAATATCCAAATGGTTTTCCTCATTAAAAAAAAGAAAAGCAAATACTGTAACTATATATCAGACAAACGAATGTAACACCCTGACATTGAGGAAAGTTTTATTTTAGGCTTCAGATTATAGAGCAATTAAACATGGGCGGCACGGTAGTACGGCGGTTAGTGCTCGTGCTTCACAGCTAGAAGGTCCGAGTTCGATTCCCACCAGGGACTAGGCCTTTCTGTGTGGAGTTTGCATGTTCTCCCCGTGTCTGCGTAGGTTTCCCCCACCACTAAAAACATGTACAATAGGTCAGGATGAATGAGAGTGTGTTTGAGAGTGTGCATGGGGGACAACGGATGAAAATTAGCCCAAGGCTACAATCCGGTGTGGCTTGTTCATTAACTTGCACTGTCCCTACCAAATAAACCAATAAATAAATAACATTATGTTTGATGTTGTGTGGTCTTTGGGTCATTTTGACCCGAAAGCCACTGGAGCCGCCCGCAGCCCATCCAAATGGCCCAAAAGCCACTGAAGATTTTTATAAAAAGAAGCAGAAAAAAATATGAATGTGTGGTAATTTTAAGGCTCTATTTTGAAGTGTAAATGTTTTGACATTAGTGTTTTGAAAAGGTGCAAAATTGAAGGATCACACAAAGGTATAATGATGTTCATGCACAGTTTGTCCGGAGGGGGCGGTAGTGCTTTGTTTGCAGCAAAGGGAGTTCAGCCACTTCACAGTAAACTCGTGAACAGCAGCAACACGTTTCATCAACAAAGACACAAGTAAGTTTGATTCATCGGAGTCGGAGATTTGCGCTAATCTTAGTTTTGCAAATATGTATGAAACGCCTTTAATCTCAGTTTATTAAAGCAGTTCAACATATTGCAGTGAATCCAAAGCTAACGTTAGCTGCGCCCCCGTGTTTCCACAGGAGCCTGTTCTCTGAGACCGCGAGCTACAGGCTAATGGGCTAAATGTACGACTTTCATACACGGTTAAGTTTCTTTTATCCTGGTGCCTTAAACTGTAATCTTTTCATGTGTTTCAGCTCCAGTTGAATAAAGTCGTATGTAAACAAAACGGCTAATGCTACAACAGTTAGCTAACTGTTCTAGTGGATAAGATTATGGATCTCACAATGGAGAAATTCACTTGTTACAGATTCAGCTCTCAGAAACACTCAGGGTGAGCACAATAGTCAGGAACTGTGCAAACAATTAAAGTAAATAGAGGTCTCTTATATACAGACTATATATATTTTTTTAAAGTCAGTGTTAGCAATAGTGCAAGTGGTTGATAAAGTGACGTAGATGTAGAGATTATTGCACATGTTACTTTACAGTCTTGTTGTACAGTCTGACAGCAGTGGGGATGAAGGACCGGCTCCTTCTTGCACTCAGTGTCTCAGTCTGCCACTGAAGAAGCTGCTCAGCTCCTTTACCGTCCCGTGCAGTGGGTGGGAGGTGATCATGAGGATATCTACTAATCACAGTTTAATATTTTTACAATTTTCTTGCCACATTAAAACTTTTTTGACCTATAGAGTTCAGGAATGTGTTAAATCACTAAGCATCATGGGATTAGCAGCAATAATAAACCAATGGAGATTATATAAGGTAATATACTGTAGTTATTGTTTACATTAAAACACTTGGACAACACAGTGTATTAGATGTATATACCAGTAGTAGCTCAACAGGTAACATAGTTGTTCCATCACTTTTTTCTTCACTTTTTTTATACTGTTTTTAGCTCATGTTAGTCTATGAATAATGTATGCTAACGGCTGCAAAGATGGCAGCCTTCACATCAACATGACTTAAGTTACGTTTTGTTCAATCGATGGATCATGTTATATTTTAAGTTAACCAATGTTTTATGTTAATAATTATTCCTATTTCCTAATGGGCTAATTCTGATTAGCAGTAACAAAAAACAAAAAAAACAGCGACACAAACTGTCAATGTTTTGTCAATCAAACGTTAACCAACGTTGTTTGTAACAAACAACCACTTGAAGTGACCAAAATAACAATTAAACTTTAAATTATAATTCATACCTGTGAAAGGTAATTCCTGCTGTTTCGTAGTCACTCCTTTGATTAAAACAGTCCAAAACTGCACAGAAATCTTTGCTCGCGTCGTGAGCCGTAAAGCTCCTGCTTCAAACCATAACGCTAACGACCGCTACAAAGTAAAGTGAAGGCAGCTACTGTACGGCAAAGTGTGGCATAGATAGTGCACAGTATTTATATACTTTTCTGTGGTTTCTTTATCATGTACAGATCATAAGATAATGTTTAATGTCCATTAGATGTGTATTTGTGAATCCGACCCATGAAAAGCAGAAACTTGAACGTGATTTAGCATTTAGCTCGGAGGACACTTTTATACTAAATTGCAACTTAAAGTAAGTAAATTATCCAAAGGTCTGTACATTCATTAATGATTTCTAACTAGGCTTTGGCCTCCCCTAAACATGGTGGATGGGTTGACAAACATCTGAATTATTCAGAATTTGAGATGTTTGGTGGCTAATGCAAACGGCTATAGGGAAAATACATTGAGCAGGCTAATGGAATCTAAAAAGTCTACCGGACTAGCTTATTATCAAATGTCCGCATGCGTAAGGATCACACGACGCTTCTCCTTTTTATTTCTATGCCGACTACAGCCTTTAAAATTTGAGTAGGAACTCTTCTATTTTTATTTTAATCTAAACAGAAATGGAACCTCATACATGTGAGGTGAGCAGTCAGGTGCTGATTTCCGCACCTGACTGCGTAAATCAGCTGATTTGTTCTTTTATTGTCTAATGTGAGCTTTTTAGTTCAACACTGCTACTTTTTTGAGTTTAGTGTGAGCTGTCGTCATCCTCGTTAGTAACAAAATTGCGAGTGAAATGCTCGACATCAATGCTCGGGAAAAGTGAATTTCTGTGATCTTTTTAAAAACTAACGTTTAGCTTTTGAGACGCTATATCAACACATGTAAATGATTAGCTGAGCTAAGCGCTAATCTATGATCAAAGACCGATTTTATTTGATGACCTCGAAATCCCCACTCTACTTTCAACAGCTATAAAATCACTATACTTTCATATTTTTTCCTGGTGCGAGACTTCCCTTATCCTTATCCCTTATCACCCTATGCCAGGCTCATAGGGTGATTGGAGCGGTTAGATGGTTTGATCTTCTCAGGCAGGAAGCGGAGCTTCCCAGAGATTATGCATCAGCGAAAGCCTAAAGGGCTGAAGCAATATATGAAATAGAACTGTTTTTGACTGTAAATGGGTTTGCTCTACGTTGAATAGCCGTGGGATGCGAACTGTAGGGCCCCCGTGTGCTTGGGGCATGAGAAGGGCCAGCACCGGCCTGGAGTTGTTCTACAAAATAACAAAGTGCCGTTTCAGTTGAATGGTGTTTTCTAAACCAAACTGAAGAGGATTCAGGGGGTGCTCTCCATAATTCAAATGATCATCATTTGCATGGCCACTACATTCTCGACTACCTTAGATATTACAGTAGGATACTCACTGGTCTATAGTGATATTACAGTAGGATACTCACTGGTCTATAGTTGATATTACAGTAGGATATTCACTGGTCTATAGTTGATATTACAGTAGGATACTCACTGGTCTATAGTTGATATTACAGTAGGATACTCACTGGTCTATAGTGATATTACAGTAGGATACTCACTGGTCTATAGTAGATATTACAGTAGGATACTCACTGGTCTATAGCTGATATTACAGTAGGATACTCACTGGTCTATAGTAGATATTACAGTGGATACTCACTGGTCTATAGCTGATATTACAGTAGGATACTCACTGGTCTATAGCTGATATTACAGTAGGATACTCACTGTCTATAGCTGATATTACAGTAGGATACTCACTGGTCTATAGTCTATAGTAGATATTACAGTAGGATATTCACTGGTCTATAGTTGATATTACAGTAGGATACTCACTGGTCTATAGTTATTACAGTAGGATACTCACTGGTCTATAGTAGATATTACAGTAGGATACTCACTGGTCTATAGTTGGCCGGCTCAGCTTTATCTCCTCCCTTATGCAAAGGTGTAACCACTGCTTTTTTTAGACAGTCGGGGAAGACCGCTGTAATGTAAAGGTAAACTTTGGAAATGGCATTATCATAGCGACAGCTCCGCCTAGTGGTTGAAGTATGAACTACAGGTAACGTCAACTGCTGTTACATCGAGTACCGACTAAACAGGAATGTTTTAATAAATCAGCCCTATGCCCTTAATAAAGCGCCCCCTGCTGTCACAGTTCAATACTGACACAGTTTACAGTTTAGAAGCTTCACACACAGGATTATTTGCAAAATATCGTCTGTACATTTCAGCATCGGCCTTAGAAAAACCCGTATCGATCGACCTCTATTAAATAATAATAGTTCTGATGGAGAGCGTTACTCCTCTTGCTCTGTAACAGCTGTGATTGTAAAACAACAGCGTTTCCCGACTATTCCCCAAAACACAACGAAAATCAATGAAGTGAAAATGAATCACTCTGATGTTTATATAATGTATAAAGTGTTGTTTTAATAACATTAACACTCTGTGTTCTGGGTGTTTCTCCTTCAGGCCGACAGCAGGAGCTTCAGCTTCAGTCAAGGCAGAGGAGGCGGCGTGTTGGTCGTAGCCATTGTTAGCTCGGTGCTAAAGCTAACAGCAGTTTGTAAAAATGTCCCAAAGGAGCCAGACTCTGAGAGCTTTGGTGACTGAGCGGCTGACTGCAGCTGCAGAGGAGATCTTTGAGCTGGTGGAGAGAACAATAGCGGAGTATGAGGAGGAACTGTGTCGCTCCAAAGAGGAGAACCAGCAGCTCCTGGAGGCTCTGAGTCCACAGGTCCTGCTCCACAGAACAGGTGGGTCCTGGGTGATTCTCTGAACTTTACTTTAATGAGTGGGTTTTGAGATCAGATAAAGAAACATTTGGTTAAACCACAATGTGTTTCCCATTGTCTCCTGCAGACGTCCAGACCCAATGGAGTCCAGAGCCCAGTCTGAAGCAGGAATCCCTGAGACTCCACAGATTAAAGAGGAACCAGAGGAACAGCGCGTCAAACAGGAGGAAGAGCAGCTCCCACAGTTCACTGAGACTCCACCAAAGAACATCATCATCACCAACGTGTTTTCACTTCTGAAGACTCCCCCGACGACTGACAAACAAACCACAGACTCGTCTTCACTCCCCCCTCTGCGACCCGCGGAGAAGAACATGGAGACGGAGCAACAAACGGACTCTGACTCTGACGGTGACGATGATGAAGACTGGGAACCTCCAGCCAGCGCTTCAGCTGCACAGACGGAGACAGAGTCTGATGGAGACCACGACGACCAAGTCCAGATAAAAGACACAAGTCCAGCTGCTCACAACTCCACTCTATTCACCAAAAACAAGTCTGCACCAGAGACTGGAGCCGCTGTGAGGGACGGACACACGACAGAGACTGGAGCCGCTGTGAGGACGGACACACGACAGAGACTGGAGCCGCTGTGAGGGACGGACACACGACAGAGACTGGAGCCGCTGTGAGGGACGGACACACGACAGAGACTGGAGCCGCTGTGAGGGACGGACACACGACAGAGACTGGAGCCGCTGTGAGGGACGGACACACGACAGAGACTGGAGCCGCTGTGAGGGACGGACACACGACAGAGACTGGAGCCGCTGTGAGGGACGGACACACGACAGAGACTGGAGCAGAGCAAAGGAAGAAACACGAGTGCACTGTTTGTAAGAAGAGATTCACCACTAAACAAAACTTAGAAATACACACTAGAATTCACACTGGAGAGAAACCTTACAGCTGCTCAACCTGTCAAAGGGCATTTACAGATCGTTCACATTTCAGGAGGCATGTTAGAACTCATACAGGAGAGAAACCGTTTAGTTGTCCAATTTGTCAGAGAGCATTTAGAACTAAAGGTAATCGCAGCTCACATATGAAAACTCACACAGGAGAGAGGCCTTTCAGCTGCTCAACCTGCCAAAGGGCATTTACAAATAGTTCAGCTCTCAGGAGGCATGTTAGAACACATACAGGAGAGAAACCATTCACTTGTGCAGTTTGTAAGAAAACATACATCAGAAAAGAACATCTAGATGCACACATGAGACAACACACTGGAGAGAAGCCTTACAAATTTGTCAGAAAGCATTTACCACACAGTCATCTCTCAAAGTGCACATAACAACACACACAGAAGGACCTCACAGTTGTTCAATATGTAACAAAAAATGTACTAAAAAATCCAATCTTAATGTACACAAGAGGACTCACACTGGAGAGAGGCCTTTCAGCTGCTCAGTCTGTCAGAAAGCATTTGCCCATAGGAGAACTCTGAATTAGAGGATGACAATTTGTCGGGATTCCCACGGGATGGGAGTGAATTTCACTATTGATCCCGTGATTGGGACGGGACCGGGAAAAAAACACCGGGAGTGGGCGGGAGTATATCGCATCAAAGCGGCAGAAAGTGGCAGATAATGCAGTGACATGCTGCCGTTATTTCATGAGGCACAAAACACGGAGAGAAATGATTAAATATACAAATGAGCGCTAACTTTCATCCTGCCTTCTGTCCATGCGCCGCAGCAGTGCACCCTCCCCTTTTCGGCCCAAACACGCCGCGCTCTCTCTCCCCCTCGTGCGCGGCTGCGTGTGTGGCTGGAGCCGCTGTCAGAGCGGACAGAGGGAGATGTGTTGGTGCTGAACACAGTGGCATTAGGCGAACGCTAAAGTAAAAAAGTGAACTTCACAGCCACTAGTTTTCGTGTGTGATAAAAGCTGTGTGCATACAATGACAGGGCCTTTGGCTGGGGATCTTAAAGGGACAGCGATCTTAAAGGGGAGGTGTCATGTTCCACTGCCCCTGTGAAATAAAACTGAAACTTCCTAAACGACTTTATTTAAACAGTGCTGGTGGTTAGACTAATAATGTAGGCCAGGTTGTGACCCTGGTTATTTCAGTCACAACATGTGGCTTTTATCGGCCTGATGTGCATCTAAAAAAACGTTGTAAAACATGCGGGATTGGGACGGGAGTGGGATTGATTCTGTCGGGAACAGGACGGGACAAGATTTTTTTTTGCACATCACACCGGGATTGGGATGGGACAGGTTTTTTTTTGTGGGAGTGGGACGGGACAGGAGTAAGAAATCACTCCCGTGTCATCCTCTTAATGTACACAAGAGAACTCACACTGGAGAGAGGCCTTACAGCTGTACAGTCTGTCAGAAAGCATTTGCCCATAGGAGAACTCTGAATGTCCACATGAAATCTCACTGAAACTGGAGGATTATTGTTTTTTTGTTTGGCTTGAACGTTTATTGGTAAAAACCTTTCAGTTGTTTCAGTTCACAAGGAACATTCATAAACCGTAGGGAGGACTGGAACACCCGAGTGATCAATAATTATAGCTGTACATAATTCCACAAGACATTTTCAGATGTTTAAGGGCAGATGCTGCAAAACTAAACTATTTCAAGTTTTGGGCCAATTCGGCCTCTTAACATATAAACTTTCACCTTGAAACAAAACAAAAAACCCTCATCATCACAATAACATGTTTGGAGAAACATTAAATCAGTGAATAACCCAAGATTTATTTGAGAAATTGACATTTCAAAGTTAATTTTCTCAAAATGCATTTTCATCACATTGCGACGACAGCATTTCCACTTTAGGAGCTCCTACAGACTTTGAACTTTAGAGTCGTGGACTTAATATTTTGAAGCTTTTTTGAGGGAATTTTAAATGTTTTGAATTTCAGAAAACAAGGATATTGAGTTTTTACAAAATGTCCCACAAACAGCAGCTTATTTTAAAACGAAACAAGATCCAAAATCCATCTGAAAAGTCTTTGTAACGAATCTATTTTTTAAATGTATTTATTTTTTTGTTTTCTTCAACAAATATATAAGATGTTTTGGCCGTCTGTATGTTTACATAGCCCACTTTTTATATGAAAACATGACAAAAACTTGCAATAGACTTTGCTGACATAAATATGAGAAACAATCTAAGGTTTCACGTTGATCTCTCTGAATTAAAAAGTTTCCCTGTTCACCTGCAGCGTCTCGTCTTAACTGCAAACTACAAAAGTTTAAAAACTTCTTAATGTTTCTTTTTCACTCAAATTGTTCATTAAAAAAACATTTGTTAAATTTCATGTGTGATGCAATTATTCTCTTTATTTCTACCTTTTTAACCTGGAAACGTGACTTTACTTTAACAATGCACAGAGACATTCAGCTCATAGAGACAGACTCACTGCACCAGATTAGAGCGAAACAGCTTGTTTTCATCAGTGGTTCCTGGAAACAAAATGAATGAATAATAATGCACATCCCATAATAAACTGAATATTCTGACCGTGAGGAGAGGATCTTATCCACTTCTGTCTCATTTGTGACTTAAATGTAACGCGATTGCTCGAGCAAACCTGACTGCTGTGTGTTTGAGGGAAGTTCTGACGAAGCATTTGAACCGATTCCAAACTAGAGGCTGTCAGATATTATTCACTTCAAAGACAAACGGACAACATTAAACCAAATGTGTGATAAAACTTCCAACTTGATCTTTATGAGTATTATTGTGGTGTTATGCTTTAAAACAGTTCCCCCATTAAACTGTATCCAAGTCTGAAAACTATGAGTGAAAATACTCTTTCTGTGTAGCCAATATTCTCCATGGCTATAAGGTTTATTGTGGTCTATAGTAAAATGCAATACCGGGTTCCGCCAGCAGAGGGCGCCTGCTGCTCTGGGCATTTGTAGCTGACGCTGTAGACGAAGCTTAGTCACGTGATCAGACCCGTCAAACTCCTGTGGTAAGTTTATTTTTGTTTCTTTCGCAGGTAAACTGGTTTGAAGCAACATGTGAATTATATAGAAACGTATAAATGTTTGTAAAGTACACGAGAGAGTAAAATGAGATGAGCTACAATATATGTTGACACGTTTATGACGTAAAAAGTGAGTTAGCTTCTGCTGTGAATCTAAAATGGCGGCCGCAGCGATAATGAACCAGATCCAGTTTGAGTTTATGTAACTCACTTTGGAATTTACATGAATACTAGATTCATAAAGAGCTCAAATGTTAAATGTTGTAATAGTTGCCACAATGAAGACAGACAATATGTAAGAACATTTTAACTGATTTAGTGAAAGTTGTCAAGAATTATAACCACAAATACAATATACAGTAAGATACAAAAATAAAATGGCGCCTTTTTACGTGACTTTGGTCTTTCATATTATGCTGCATTTCAGTGCAGTTTGTTGACATACAGTATAAAGATTAAAAAGTAAATAAAGTGCACATTTTCGTTTGGCACTGAGCATTACTTTGTGGCTTACATGAATTATGAATGTTGTTATTAACCCTAGTTTTACACCTGGGTTACATTTAGTTCAAGGTAAATGTCAGAAACTCAGTCCCACAATGCACAAGAGCCTGATACAAGTCTGAGTTAAAGTGATAAGATGAAACGGACTTTTAAGTTTTATTCATAAACTCAGTTTATGAGGCAGCATGCTAAAGCTAACGGCAGCATGCTAAAGCTAACGGCAGCATGCTAAGCTAGCAGCAGCATGCTAAAGCTAGCAGCAGCTAACCAAGGCTGTAACAGAAACTACGATTGGTTCATATAAAGAAATAAATCCGCCACTGCTGGAGCGGACAAGTATTTGTATTTTAGTTTATGAAATATCTGATGTAACATATTTGTAACGATCAGATCACTTTATGTGAGTTGTTTATATAATGCGACCTAAAAACCTGTCATGTACTGAAGGCGTATTTAGGTCCTGTGATCCTTGTTTCATGTTTTTTTAAATTATTTTATTAATTGATATAATTGATAAATGGAAATGTCTCATTTGTAAGAAAATAAAGACTGTATTGATCTGACACTGGAGGAAAGAGATCATTCACTTTTTCACTCAAAACACTTTGAAGAAGTCTCTTGGTATTTGTTAATATCTGCAGATACTCAAACCCCAGTATCGGAAGCAGAAAACCTGGATCGGTGCATCTCTAGTACCGACTAAACAGGAATGTGTTAATAAATCAGCCCTATGCCCTTAATAAAGCGCCCCTGCTGTCACAGTTCAATACTGACACAGTTTACAGTTTAGAAGCTTCACACACAGGATTATTTGCATAATATCGTCTGTACATTTCAGCATCGGCCTTAGAAAAACCCGTATCGATCGACCTCTATTAAATAATAATAGTTCTGATGGAGAGCGTTACTCCTCTTGCTCTGTAACAGCTGTGATTGTAAAACAACAGCGTTTCCCGACTATTCCCCAAAACACAACGAAAATTAAGTGAAAATGAATCACTCTGATGTTTATATAATGTATAAAGTGTTGTTTTAATAACATTAACACTCTGTGTTCTGGGTGTTTCTCCTTCAGGCCGACAGCAGGAGCTTCAGCTTCAGTCAAGGCAGAGGAGGCGGCGTGTTGGTCGTAGCCATTGTTAGCTCGGTGCTAAAGCTAACAGCAGTTTGCAAAAATGTCCCAAAGGAGCCAGACTCTGAGAGCTTTGGTGACTGAGCGGCTGAATGCAGCTGCAGAGGAGATCTTTGAGCTGGTGGAGAGAACAATAGCGGAGTATGAGGAGGAACTGTGTCGCTCCAAAGAGGAGAACCAGCAGCTCCTGGAGGAGAACCAGAGGAGACGGCAGCTCCTGGAGGAGAACCAGAGGAGGCAGCAGCTCCTGGAGGCTCCGAGTCCACAGGTCCTGCTCCACAGAACAGGTGGGTCCTGGGTGATTCTCTGAACTTTACTTTAATGAGTGGGTTTTAAGATCAGATAAAGAAACATTTGGTTAAACCACAATGTGTTTCTCATTGTCTCCTGCAGACGTCCAGACCCAGTGGAGTCCAGAGCCCAGTCTGAAGCAGGAAATCCCTGAGACTCCACAGATTAAAGAGGAACCAGAGGAACAGAGCGTCAAACAGGAGGAAGAGCAGCTCCCACAGTTCACTGAGACTCCACCAAAGAACATCATCATCACCAACGTGTTTTCACTTCTGAAGACTCCCCCGACGACTGACAAACAACCACAGACTCGTCTTCACTCCCCCCTCTGCGACCCGCGGAGAAGAACATGGAGACGGAGCAACAAACGGACTCTGACTCTGACGGTGACGATGATGAAGGCTGGGAACTTCCAGCCAGCACTTCAGCTGCACAGACGGAGACAGAGTCTGATGGAGACCACGACGACCAAGTCCAGATAAAAGACACAAGTCCAGCTGCTCACAACTCCACTCTATTCACCAAAACAAGTCTGCACCAGAGACTGGAGCCGCTGTGAGGGACGGACACACGACAGAGACTGGAGCCGCTGTGAGGGACGGACACACGACAGAGACTGGAGCCGCTGTGAGGGACGGAACACACGACAGAGACTGGAGCAGAGCAAAGGAAGAAACATGAGTGCACTGTTTGTAAGAAGAGATTCACCACTAAACAAAACTTGGAAATACACACTAGAATTCACACTGGAGAGAAACCATTCAGCTGATCAACTTGTCAAAGGGCATTTACAAATAGTTCACATCTCAGGTGGCATGTTAGAACTCACACAGGAGAGAAACCCTTTATTTGTTCAGTTTGTAAGAAATCATTTACCGCACAGTATTCTCTCAAAGTACACATAACAACGCACACAGGGACAGACCATACAGTTGTCCAATATGTAACAAAAGATTTACTCAAAAATACAATCTTAAAGTACACATGAGACGACACACTGGAGAGAGGCCTTACAGCTGCTCAGTCTGTCAGAAAGCATTTGCCCAAAGGATAACTCTGAAACGCCACATGAAATCTCACAAAACTGAGTGACTCTGTCACCAGAAGATCAAAACTCTCCCAAAGCCTGAAGAGACACAAAGGGTTTAACTTAGTGTAAGAAATAGATCTGCTGAGAAACAGGAGAGAGACCCTGAAACTGATGGATTATTGTTTATTGTTTGGCTTGAACGTTTATTGGTAAAACCTTTCAGTTGTTTCAGTTCAAAGTTCACAAGGAACATTCATAAACCGTAGGGAGGAGTGGAACACCCGAGTGATCAATAATTATAGCTGTACATAATTCCACAAGACATTTCAGATGTTTAAGGGCAGACGCTGCAAAACTAAACTATTTCAAGTTTTGGGCCAATTCGGCCTCTTAACATATAAACTTTATAAATATTTATTACAAAATAAAACCATAAAACTTGGCCTGATCTATTTTTTTATTTATTTCTTTTTTTTTTTTAGATTCCTTCAACAAATATATAAGAAGTTTTGGCCGTCTGTATGTTTACATAGCCCACTTTTTATATGAAAACATGACAAAAACTTGCAATAGACTTTGCTGACATAAATATGAGAAACAATCTAAGGTTTCACGTTGATCTCTCTGAATTAAAAAAGTTTCCCTGTTCACCTGCAGCGTCTCGCCTTAACTGCAAACTACAAACGTTTAAAAAGTTCTTTGTTTCTTTTTCATTCAAATTGTTCATTAAAAAAACATTTGTTAAATTTCATGTGTGATGCAATTATTCTCTTTATTGTTTCTACCTTTTTAACCTGGAAACGTGACTTTACTTTAACAATGCACAGAGACATTCAGCTCATAGAGACAGACTCACTGCACCAGATTAGAGCGAAACAGCTTGTTTTCATCAGTCGTTCCTGAAACCAAATGAATGAATAATAATGCACATCCCATAATAAACTGTGAATATCCTGACCGTGAGGAGAGGATCTTATCCACTTCTGTCTCATTTGTGAACTTAAATGTAACACGATTGCTCGAGCAAACCTGACTGCTGTGTGTTTGAGGGAAGTTCTGACGAAGCATTTGAAACCGATTCCAAACTAGAGGCTGTCAGATATTATTCACTTCAAAGACAAATGGACAACATTAAACCGAATGTGTGATAAAACTTCCAACTTGATCTTTATGAGTATTATTGTGGTGTTATGCTTTAAAACAGTTCCCCCATTAAACTGTATCCAAGTCTGAAAACTATGAGTGAAAATACTCTTTCTGTGTAGCCGATATTCTCCATGGTTATAAGTTTTATTGTGGTCACAGTAAAATGCAATACCGGTTCCGCCCAGCAGAGGGCGCCCTGCTGCTCTGGGCATCCTGTAGCTGACGCTGTAGACGAAGTTTAGTCACGTCATCAGACACCGTCCACTCACTGTGGTAGTTTAATTTCGCAGGTAAACTGTGTTTGAAGCAACATATGAATTATATAGAAACGTATAAATGTTTTGTAAAGTAACAACGAGAGAGTAAAATGAGATGAGGCTACAGATATTTTTGACAGACACGTTTATTGACGTAAAAAGTGAGTTTAGCTTCTGCTGTGAATCTAAAATGGCGGCCGCAGCGATAATGAACCAGATCCAGTTTGAGTTTAATGTAACTGCACTTTGGGAATTTACATGAAATACTAAGATTCATAAAGAGTCAAATGTTAAATGTTGTAATCAGTAGCCACAATGGAAAGACAGACAATATGTAAGAATTATTTAAATACATTTAGTGAAAGTTGTCAAGAATTATAACACAAATACAATATTACAATAAGATACAAAAATAAATGCCCGCCTTTTTACGTGACTTTGGTCTTTCATATTATGCTGGCATTTCCAGTGCAGTTGTTGACACAGTTAAAAGTTTAAACTAAATAAAGTGTGCACATTTTCGTTTGGCACTGTAAGCATACTTTGGGCTTACATGAATTATTGAATGTTGTTATTAACCCTAAGTTTTACACCTGGGTTACATTTAGTTCAAGGTAAAATGTCGAAACTCAGTCCCACATGCAACAAGAGCCTGATACAAGTCTGAGTTAAAGTGATAAGATGAAAACGACTTTTAAAGTTTATTCATAAACTTCAGTTTAGAGGCAGCATGCCGCCCGCCTAAAGTTAGCAGCAAGCATGCTAAGTTAGCAGCAGCATGCTTAAAGCTAGCATCAGCATGCTAAAGCTACTGGCAGCATGCTAAGCTAGCACAAGCAGCTACCGGCTGTAACAGAAACTAACGATGGATCAATAAAGAAATAAAATCCGCGCATGGCTGGAGCGGACAAGTATTTGTTATTTTAGTTTTATGAAATATCTGATGTACATTTGTAAGATCAGATCACTTTATGTGAGTTGTTTATATTAATGACCTAAAAACTGTCATGTATTTTTCTGAAGGCGTATTTAGGTCCAGTGATCCTCTTGTTTCATGTTTTTTTTAAAATTATTTTATTAATTGATAATAATTGTTAATGGAAAACGTCTCATTTGTAAGAAAAATAAGAACTGTAATTGATCTGACCACTGGAAGGAAAGAGGATCATTCAACTTTTTCACTCAAAACACTTTGAAGAAAGTCTCTGGTATATTGTTTAGATATCTGCAGATACTCACACCCAGTATCGAAGCAGAAAACCTGGATCGGTGGCATCTCTAGTACCGACTAAACAGGAATGTGTTAATATCAAGCCCTATGCCCTTAATAAGCGCCCCTGCTGTCACAGCTCAATACTGACACAGTTACAGTTTAGAAGCTTCACACACAGGTTATTTGCAAATATCGTCTGTAACATTTCAGTATCGGCCTTAGAAAAACCCGGTATCGAATCGACCTCTATTAAATAATAAATAGTTCTGGATGGAGAGCGTTACTACTCTTGCTCGTAACAGCTGTGATTGTAAACACAGCGTTTGCCCGACTATTCCCAAACACAACGAAAATTAAAGTGAAAATGAATCCACTCTGATGTTTATATAATGTATAAAGTGTTTGTTTTAATAACATTAACACTCTGGTGTTTCTGGGTGTTTTCCTCCTTCAGGCCGACAAGGCAGGAGCTTCAGCTTCAGTCAAGGCAGAGGGAAGGCGGCGTGTTGGGTCGTAGCCATTGTTACTCGGTGCCTAAGCTAACAAAACAGCAGTTTGTAAAATGGTCCCAAGAGCCAGACTCTGAGAAGCTTTGGTGACTGAGGCGGCTGAATTGCAGCTGCAGAGGAGATCTTTTGAGCTGGTGTGAGAGAAACATAGCGGAGTATGAGGAAGGAACTAGTGTCGCTCCAAAGAAGGAGAACCCAGCAGCTCCTGGAGGAGAACGCAGAGGCAGACAGCAGCTCCTGAAAGAGAAACCAGAGAGACAGCAGCTCCTGGAGGAGAACCAGAGGAGGCAGCAGCTCCCTGGAGGAAGAACCAGATGGAGACAGCAGCTCCTGGAGGCTCCGAGTCCAAGGTCCTGCTCCACAGAACAGGTGGGTCGCTGGGTGAATTCTCACAACTTTACTTTAATGAGTGGGTTTTAAGATCAGATTAAAGAAACATTTTGTTAACCACAATGTGTTTTCTCATTGTCTATTGTTGATATTACAGTAGGATACTCCTGGTCTATAGCTGGATATTACAGTAGGATATCTCACTGGTTCATATAGTAGAATATTACAGTAGGAATACTCACTGGTTCTAATAGTAGATATTACAGTAGGATACTCACTGGTCTATAGCTGATATTACAGTAGGATACTCACTGGTCTATAGTAGATATTATCAGTAGGATGTGGTCTATAGCTGATATTACAGTAGGATACTCACTGGTCTATAGTAGAAATATTACAGTAGGATACTCACTGTCTATAGTAAATATTACAGTAGGATATCACTGGTCTATAGTAGATATTACAGTAGGATAACTCACTGGTCTATAGTAGATATTACATAGGATGCCTCACTGGTCTATTTTAGTAGATATTACAGTAGGATGCTGGTCTATAGCTGATATTACAGTAGGATAAATCACTGGTCTATAGTAGAATATTACAGTAGATACCCTGGTCTATAGTAAATATACAGTAGGATAACTTCACTGGTCTATAGTAGATATTACAGTAGGATGCTGCACGTGGTCTATAGTTTGATATTACAGTAGGATGCCTCCACTGGTCTATTAGTAGATATTACAGTAGATATTCACTGGTCTATAGCAGATACTACAGTGGATACTCACTGGTCTATAGCTGATATTACAGTAGGATACTCACTGGTCTATAGAGATAATTACAGTAGGATACTCACTGGTCTATAGAGATATTTTAACACGTAGGATATTCAACTGGTCCTATAGTAGATATAACAGTAGGATATTCACTGGTCTATAGTAGATATTACAGTAGGATTTTCAACTGGTCTATAGTAGATATTACAGTAGGAATACTCTGGTCTATAGTAGATAATTACAGTAGGATATTAACTGGTCTATAGTAATGATATTACAGAGGATACTCACGGTCTATAGTTGATATTACAGTAAGATATTCACCTGGTTATAGCTGATATTAACAGTAGATAACTCCACTGGTGCTATAGTAAAGAGTATTCAACAGTAGGATACTCACTGGTCTATAGTAGATATTAACAGTAGGATATTCCTGGTCTATAGTAGATATTACAGTAGGATATTCACTGTCTATAGTAGATATTAACAGTAGGGATACTCACTGGCTATAGTTGATATTCAGTAGGACTACTGGTTATTGTTTGATATTACAGTAAGGATACTCACTGGTCTAATAGGCTGATATTACAGTAGGATACTCAACTGGTCTATAGTAAGATATTAACAGTAGGATATTCCAACTGTCCTATTAGTAGAGTATTACAGTAGGATATTACTGGTCTATCGGTAGATATTACAGTAAGGATATATCAACTGGTCTATAGTAGATATTACAGTAAGGATACTCACTGGTCTATAGCTGATAATTACATGTAGGATTACTGCACTGGTCTATAGTAGAAATTAATTTTAAACAGTAGGATACTCACTGGTCTATAGTAGAATATTACAGTATGATGCTCACTGTCTATAGTAGATATTACAGTAGGATGCTCACTGGTCTATAAGTTTGATATTAACAGTAGATACTCACTGGTCTATAGTAGATGATTAACAGTAGGATACTCACTTTGGTTCCTATAGTAGATATTTACAGTAGGATGCTTCAACTGGTCTATAGTTGATAATTAACAGTAGGAACTCCACTGGTCTATAGCTGATATTACAGTAGGTACTCACTGGTCTAAGGCTGATGATTACAGTAGGATACTCACTGTCTATAGCTGATATAACAGTAGGAATACTGCACTGGTCTATAGCTGATATTAGCAGTAGGATACTCACAGTGGTCTATAGCTGATATTACAGTAGGATACTCACTGGTCATAGCTGATATTTACAGTAGGATACTCAACTGGTCTTGTAATATTCAGTAGGGATACTCCTGGTGCTATAGTAGATATTCAGTAGGATACTCACTGTCTATAGTTGATAATTACAGTAGGATTACTCACTGTGTCTATAGCCTGATTTATACAGTAGGATACTCACTGTCTATGTGATATTAGCAGTAAGATATTCACTGGTCTATTAGCTGATATTTAACAGTAGGATACTCACTGGTCCTATAATTGGCCGGATGCAGCTTTATTCTCCTCCCTTATGCAAAGGTGTAAACCACTGCCTTTTTTTAGACAGGTTGGGGAAGGACCGCTGTAATGTAAAGGTAAACTTTGGAAATGGCATATCATTAGGCAACAGCTTCCGCCTAATGGTTGAAGTATGAACTACAGGTAACGTCAACTGCTGTTACAAATCGAGTACAGACTAAACAGGAATGTGTTTAATAAATCAGTCCTATGCCCTAATAAAGCGCCCCCTGCTGTCAACAGTTCAAATACTGACACAGTTTACAGTTTAGAAGCTTCACACACAGGAGTTATTTGCAAATATCGTTGTACATTTCAGCATCGGCCTTAGAAAAACCCGTATCGATCGACCTCTATTAAAAATAATAGTTTTGATGTGAGGGTTACTCCTTTGCTTCTGTAACAGCTGTTGATTGTAAAACAACAGCGTTTCCGACTATTCCCCCCAAAACACAACGAAAATCAATGAAGTGAAAATGAATCACTCTGATGTTTATATAAAGTATAAGTGGTTGTTTTTAATAACATTAACACTCTGTGTTCTGGGTGTTTCTCCTTCAGGCCGACAGCAGGAGCTTCAAGCTTCAGTCAGGCAGAGGAGGCGGCGTGTTGGTCGTAGCCATTGTTAGTCTCGGTGCTAAAGCTAACAGCAGTTTGTAAAAATGTCGAAGAGGAGCCAGACTCTGAGAGCTTTGGTGACTGAGCGGCTGACTGCAGTGCTGCAGAGGAGATCTTTGAGCTGGTGGAGGAGAACATAGCGGAGTTATGAGGAGCAAATGTTGGTCGCTCCAAAGCGGAGAACCAGCTCCTGGAGGGCTCTGAGTGCACAGGTCCACTGCTCCACAGAACAGGTGGATCCTGGGTGATTCTCATGAACTTTACTTTAATGAGTGGTTTGAGAATCAGATAAAGAAACATTTGGTTAAACCACAATGTTGTTTCCTTCATTGTCTCCTTCAGACGTCCAGGACCCAGTGGAAGTCCAGAGCCCAGTCTGAAGCAGGAAATCTGAGACTCCAACAGATTAAAGAAGGGAACCAGAGGACAGAGCGTCCAAACAGGAGGAAGAGCAAGCTCCCACAGTTCAACTGAGACTCAGCCAAAGAACATCATCATCACCACGTGTTTTCACTTCTGAGACTCCCCCGACGACTGACAAACAAACCACAGACCGTTCTTCACTCCCCCTCTGCGAACCGCGGAGAGACATGGAGAACGGAGCAACAACGGACTCTGACTCTGACGGTGAACGATGATGAAGACTGGGAACCTCCACCAGCACTTCAGCTGCACAGACGGGAGACAGAGTCTGATGAGACCACGACGACCAATGTCCAGTATAAAAGACACAAGTCCAGCTGTTACAACTCCACTCTATTCACCAAAAACAAGTCTGCACCAGAGATGGAGTCGCTGTGAGGGACGGACATCACGACAGAGACTGGAGCCGCCGCTGTGAGGGACGGACCACACGACAGAGACTGGAGCGCGCTGTGAGGGACGGACCAACACGACAGAGGCTGGAAGCCCTGGAGTGGAGGACGGACACACGACAGAGACTGGAGCCGCTGTGAGGGACGGACACCGGCAGAGACTCGAGCCACTGTGAAGGGACGGACAACGGCAGAGACTCGAGCCGCTGTGAGGGACGGACACACGGCAAGACTCGAGCCGCTGTGAGGGACGGACACACGGCAGGACTCGAGCCGCTGTGAGGGACGGACACACGGCAGAGACTGGAGCGCTGGAGGGACGGACACACACCAGAGAACTGGAGCAGAGCAAAGGAAGAAACATGAAGTGCACTGTTTTGTAGAAGAGATTCACCCACTAACGAGACTTGGAAAGACACACTAAGAATTTACAACTGGAGAGAAACCATTTATTTGTTTAGTTTGTAAGAAAACATTTACACGCACAGTATTCTCTCAAAGTACACATGAGACGACACACTGGAGAGAGGCTTTTTCAGCTGTACAGGTCTGTAAGAAACATTTACCACACAGTCTT
>VHKM01000955.1:0-66857 GCA_007210695.1 Neogobius melanostomus | reverse complement strand
TTTTTTCAGGCAACCTGGACTTCATAAATAAACAAGTTTAGTTGGTTTTAAAGATGTAAAAAAAGTTATAACAGAAAACCAAATAAACATTTTAGGCGATATTTATTATTTATATTTTTTACAAATTTTGATGCTAGACAAGGTCAACAACATATATATCAAACTTTATGACATTTAAAAATATGTTTCCAGGCCCTGTGGACCAATGGAGCCACGATATTTCACCCAGGCTTAGCACAATATTTTGATATTTTTTACGGGAAAAGCGCGTCATGAATAGCGTTGTTTACTTACCAATCGTTTCTCCTCCGTCGTAAAGCAAACACATGCCTTTAAGCACCTCAAGTGAATCATTTCACAACAAAGGAAGTTGTAGTGATGGCGTTTTCCGTTGCAATCTATGCCACAAACGGAGAAGAACTTCTTGCAGAACACGCAATCTTTTGGGGGAAAAATCCCCGCCACCGCCCGGGTGCTAGCTGTAGGCTAGCGCAACATGTGACAGACGGGGAGCGCAGCAGACTAATCTCCATGGCAAACAAAAATTTATTCTAAATACTAAGAAATATACTGACCTCTGATTTGGTCGGTTGCAGGACATCATCAGTTCTGTTGCTAATGATATTTGAATGACATCATTATTATTCCCTGGTTCACCTTTGAAGTCTGTGAGATCGACAGCTCATTTGGGGTCAGTGGTTTGCTCTGACCGTCACACATGACAGTTTCTCTTGTACATTGCTTGCTAATACATTTTCATTCATGTTTTCCTTGACAACTGATACGATACTGATCCTCCAGGTTCTCAAAGGGCTCAGAGCGCTGAGGGACCTGATCCCTCCCACCACGGCCTGAGAAAGACTCACATCGAATGGGGAAGTCGTGGCAAGATACTTGTGTGCGCCCAGCCCTCTGAACCACAGTTGGAAACCAGACTCTACTTCCCCTCACTCCTGCAGACTATGGTGAGCGGCCACAGAGCAGACCCTCCAGGCCCTCCTGCCCACCTCCTACTGGGCGGCGGTGCAGGCGGGGAAACTCTAGGAACCCTCGGGGAAGGTGGTACTCGTGTGGCAAGCGTGGCGCCTTCATTGCCCAGGTCTTCCCTCGTGTTGACGGTACCTGCACAGGGTGGGCATTCAGGACCATGGAGGGGCGCTCTGAGCCCTTTGAGAATCTGGAGGATTAGTCTGTACAGCCTTCACTACAACGGGGAAGCCAGAGACGGTCGTCACAGCTCTGTGCTGCAGCCACCCCAGCCCGTGCGGTAGCATGTGGTGAGAGGCAGATGGAGATCTTGGAGGATGGCGCATCGTTGGACTCCTCAATGTAGATTGACTTGTTGGCGAGGCTTGTTGGCAGCGCCCTGGGGTCGCACGTCTAGCCCAGTTCGCAGAGGTCTGATAAGGGTAGTCTTAGTAACTGAGACCAGAATCCATTCACCATCTTCATCACAGTCCTTATAAGCAAGTTCGAATGTGAGTAGAAAAATCTGTCTCAGAAGCTGAGAGAGAAAGGAGTCAGATCAATCATCTTGTGGTCAGAAGATTTCACTGAACCTACTGTGGGAGAAGCCTCTTCAGACAGAGTGGCCAACTCCTTTTCTGTTCTGTTCTTCTGTGGTTTTCTTTCTTTATATGTGTATACAGTATCTTTATTTGGATTCATGTAACTACTCACTATTGTATTTTATTTTAATCTTTATAGCTTACACAGAGTCTGTAAGTTCCCGGCAAATGATGCCTTTTCGATCCCTTCATGTATCCAAACTTCACACAGTCTCTGGTATATACGAAAGTATATCCACGTTAGATTAACAATGTGTGAGTTTAGTGATCTTGGTGTCTCAGAACGGCTCACTGAACCACTGTGGAGATCCTCTAGGTAAGATGAGCATTCATCAAGGACGACCGACAACCTTCAAGTTACTACAAAGATTTCACCAGAAAGCACATTTCTTATTGCAAGGTTTGCATCATCTAATTTCTTATGGCACTTACGCCATTATTGTGTTTATACTTTGTTTTTACACTTTTTTGAAGTTTTTAATTATTCTGTTTCTGTGTTATATGTGTTTACGTCAATGGCTTTGATGCCAATGGCACCATTCTAGTGTTGTTATTATTGTTACATTGTTATTTTTTATCAATTCATCGTCATCGTCATCGTCTCCTACCATCATCGTCTCCCACCATCCAATCACGTCCCACCATCATCGTCTCCCACCATCATCATCTCCCATCTATCATCGTTTCCACCATCATCGTCTCCCATCATCATCATCTCCCATCATCATCGTCTCCACATCATCGCTCCCACCATCTCGGTCTCCCACCATCATCGTCTCCTAATCATCATCATCTCCCATCATCATCGTCTCCCATCATCATCGTCTCCCTTATCATCGTCTCCCATCATTCATCGTTCTCCCACATTATCGTCTCCCAACCATCATCGTCTCCTACCATCATCGTTCTCCCAACCAATCATCATCTCCCACCATCATCGTCTCCCACCATCATCATCTCCCCCATCATCATCTTCCCATCTCATCATCTCCCATTCATCATCGTCTCCCACCATTCATCGTCTCCCACCATCATCACCTCCCACCATCATAATCATCCCATCATCTCACATCATTCATCATCATTCATCATTCATCATCCCCGATCATCATTATCATCATCCATCATCATCCACTCCACATCATCATCATCATCACCTCCATCATCTCCCACCATCATCGTCTCCACCATCATCGGTCTCCCACAATCATCGTCTCCCACCATCATCATCTCCCAATTCATCTCATCTCCCGTCATCATCACCTCCAAAATCATCACACTCCCACCATCATCATCATCTCCCATATCTTCACATCATCATCATCATCATCATCATCATCATCTTCCCATCATCATCTTCCCATCATCATTCATCCATTCCCATCATTATCATCTCCCATCATCTCCATCCATCAATCATCATCATCATCCATCATCAGTCATCTCCCATTCATCATCATCATCATCATCATCTCCCATTCAATTCTCCAACATCATTCATTCATCATCATCTCCATCATTATCATCACAAATCTCCCATCACCTCCACATCATCTCCCTATCATCATCATCAATCTCCGCATCATCTCCCATCTCATCATCTTCCCCAATCACCTCCCATCACCCCCATCATCCATATCCTCCCATCATCATCTCCCATCATCTCCAAACATCATCATCATCATCATCTCCCATCATTATCATCAATCATCTCCCATCACCTCCCCAATCATCTCCCATCATCATCATTCATACTCGATCACTCTCCCATCATCATCATCTGTCCCATCAACCTCCCAATCACCTCCCATCATCATCATCTCCATCATCATCTCCATAATCTCCCATCATCATCTCCATCACTCCCATTCCCATCTCACATCTCATCATCATCTTCCCATCATCTCCCATCAGCATCATCATCTCCCAATCATCATCATCATCTCCCATCAATCTTATCTCCCTATCATCATCATCATCATCCATCTTCCCATCTTATCATTCCATCATCTCCCATCAATCATCATCAATTCATGCTCCATCATCTCCCATCATCAATTCAACTTCCCATCATCATCATCATCATCTCCCATCATCCATCCATCATCTCCCCATTCAACCTCCATCCATCTCCCATCATCATCTCATTCACCTCCCATCATTCCCATCACATCATCTCCCATCACCTTCCATCATCTCCATCATCATCATCATCATCATCTCCCATCATCATCATCATTCATCATCATCATCATCTCCCCATCATCATCATTCATCATCAATATATCTCCCATATCATTCATCTCCCATCAGTCCCATCATCATCATCTCCCATCATCTCCCATCATCATCATCTCTCAACATCTCCCATCATCATCATCTTCCATCATCTCCCATCATTAATTCAGTCATCATCACTTCCATCATCCCCATCATTAAAAATTTCAATTTTTGTTTTCCCATTTCATCATTCATCATCTCCCCATCATCATCATCTCCCGATCATTCTCCCATCATCTCATCATCATCATCTCCCATATCATCATCATCTCTCATCTCCCATCAACTCCCATCATCATCATCTCCCATCATCTCCCATCATCATCTCCCATCTCCATCGTTATCAATCATCATCAATCTTCCATCATCTCCATCATTCATCATCATCATCATCACATCATGCATCTCCATTATCTATCATCTCCCCATCATCATTCATCATCTCCCATCATCATTCATCTCCATCACCTCCATCACATCTCCCATCATCATCGTTATCTCCCATCATCATCATCTTCCCATCACCATTCATCAATCATCTCTCATCATCTCCCATCAACTCCCATCATCATCATCTCCCATCATCTCCCATCATTCATCTCCCCATCAATCATCACCTCCCATCATCATCATTTCATTCTTCCCATCATCTCCCATCATCATATCTCCATCATCATCATCATCTCCCATCACCTCCATCATCTCCCATCACATATCATTCCGATCATTTCTCCC
This sequence comes from Neogobius melanostomus, assembly GCA_007210695.1. Lineage (NCBI taxonomy): Eukaryota > Metazoa > Chordata > Actinopteri > Gobiiformes > Gobiidae > Neogobius > Neogobius melanostomus. The sequence continues at coordinate 62,274 of VHKM01000955.1, read as the reverse complement.
ATCATCATCATCATTCTCCATATCTCCCATCATCATCACCTCCCTCATCTCCCATCATCATCAACTCTTCCCATCATCAATCATCATCCATGCTCCCAGTCATTTACAATCTCCCATCCAACTCCCATCATCATCATCTCCATCATCTCCATCATCATCTCCACATCATCCACCTCCCATCATCATCATCATCTCCCATCATCTCCATCATTCATCATCTCCCCATTCACTCCCATCATCTCCACATCATCATCATCATCATCATCATCTCCCATCATCATCATTCATAATTCCATCACCTCCCTCATCTCCATCATCATCTCGATCAATCTCCCATCATCATTCTCCCATCACCTCCCATCATTCCCATCATTCATCATCTCCCATCATCATCTCCCATCATCATTCATCTCCCATCACCTCCATCATCTCCCATCATCATCATTCGATCATCATCTCCCATTCATCATCTATCAATTCATCATCTCCACATCATTCTCCCATCATCAATCGATCATCATCATTCATCCATCTCCCATCATTATCAATCTCCCATCACTCCCATTTCATCATCATCATCATCTTCCCATCATTCTCCCATTTCATCATGCAACTCCCATCATCATCATAACATCTCCCATCATCATCATCATTCATCATCATCTCCCATCATCATCAGCTCCCTCATCATCCACATCTCCCACATCATCATCTCCCTCATCATCATATCTCCCATCATCATCATCTCCCATCACCTGCCCATTCATCTCCCATCATCATCATCATCATCTCCTCATCATCATCTCCCATCACTTCCCATCATCTCCCATCATCATCATCATCTCCCATCATCATCATCAGGCATCATCAAATCATCTCCAATCATCATCATCTCCCATCATCTCCATCATCATCATCATCATCATCATCATCTCCCATCATCTCCATCATCATTACATATCTTCCATCATCTCCCATCATAATCAATTTCATATCATCATCATCTTCCCCATCATCATCATCCTCCCATCATCTGCCATTATCATCATCATCATCTCCCATCATCATCATCATCATCATCATCACATCTCCCATCATTCATTATCTCCATCATCATCATCATCCATCTCCATCATTATAATCTCCCATCATCTCCCATCATCATCATCATCCATATCATCATCATCTCCTTCTTCTCCCATCATCATCATCATTCATCTCCCATCATCTCCAATTCATCATCATCATCATCATATCTCCCATCATCATTATCTCGCCCATCATCAGTCATCATCCATCTCCCATCATTATCATCTCCATCATCTCCCATCAATTCATCATCAATCAATCATCATCATCATCATCATCATCTCCCTTCATCTCCCATCATCACATCATTCTCCCATCACCTCCCCATCATCATCATTATCTCCCATCATCATTCATCTTCCCATCATCATCATCATCTCTCATCATCTCCCATCAACTCCCATCATCGATCATCTCCCATCATCTCCATCATCATCATCATCTCCCATTCATCATTCATCTCCCATAATCTCCCATTCATCATCATCTTCCCATCACCTCCATCATTCTCCAATCATCATTCATCATCATCATCATCATCATCATCTCCCATCATCATCATCATCTCCCCATCATCTCCATCATCATCATCATCATCATCATCTCCATCATCATCATCTCCCAATCATCATCTCCCATCATCATCATCATCTCCCCATCATCTCCATCATCATCATCATCATCATCATCTCCATCATCATCATCTCCCAATCATCATTTCATCTCCCATCACCTCCCATCATCTCCCATTATCATCATTAATCATTCTCCCAATTCATCTCCCAATCATCATCATCGTCCATCAACCTCCCATCATCTCCCATCATCATCATCTCCCATCATCTATCATCATCTCTCATCAAATCTCCCATCAACTCCCATCATCATCATCTCCCATCATCTCATCATCATGCTCATCTCCACATCTGCCCAATCATTCATCATCTCACCATCACCTCCATCTCCCATCATCATCAAAACTCCCATCATCATCATCATCTCCCATCATGCATCATAATCATCATTTATCATCTTCAATCAATTCACATCATCATCATTCTCCCATCATCATCATCTCCCATCATCATCATCTTCCCATCATCATCATCTCTCCCATCATCATCATCATCTCCCATCCATCATCATCTCCATCACTTCAATCATCTCCCATCATCATCATCATCATCTCCCATTTCTCCCATTATCATCATTTCTCCCCATCATCATCATCATCATCTCCCATCATCATCATCGTCAATATCATTCTCCCATTCATTAAATCATCTCCCTCATCTCCCATCATCATCATCATCATTCATCATCATCAATCTCCCATCATCACATACTTCCATCATTTCCCATCATTCATCATCTTCCATCATACTCCCATTCATAATCATCATCCACTCCCATCATTCATCATCTTCCCATCATCTCCCATCTCATCAAGAGAGATACATCATCTCCCCATCATACATTATCTCCCCATATCATCATCAATCATCCATCTCCCATCATTATCATCTCCATCATGCTTCCCATCATCATCATTCATCATCATCCACATTCCATCATCTCCCATCATGCATCAAAATCTCCCATCATCATCCATCATCACATCCATCTCCCATCATCTCCATCATCTCAATCATCATTCCCATTATCATCATCTCGCCAGTCAGTGCGCATCATCTCCATCATCATCCATCTGCCATCACCGTCCCCATCAATCTCCCATCATCATCATTATCTCCCATCAATCATCATCTCCCACATCATCATCATCTCTCATCATCTCCCATCAACACCCATCATCATCATCTCCCATCATCTCCATCATCATCTCCCATCATCATCTCCCATCATCTCATCATCATCATCTCCATCACTTCCATCACCCTCCCATCATCTCCATCATCATCATCTCCCATCATCATCATCATGCTCTCCATCATCTCCCATCAACTCCCATCATCATCATCTCCATCATCTCAATCATCAATCATCATTTCTCCCATATCTTCCCATCATGCATCATCTCCATCATCATCAATCATACAATCATCATCTCCCATCATCATCATCATCAGCATCATCTCGCCACATCACAACTTCCATCATCATCATCATCATCTCCATCACCCATCATCTCCCATTATCATCATCAATCATCTCCTCATCATCATCTCCCATCATCTCCCATCATCATCATCATCATCATCATCATACATCTCCCATCATCATCATCATCATCATCAATCAAATCTACCCATCATCATTATCTCCCATTATCATCATATATCTCCTATGCATCATCATTCCATCATCTCCCATATCATCATCATCATGCATATCATCATCTCTCCTCATCATCATCATCATCATCATCATTCCCATCAATCATTATCCCAATCATCAGTCAACTCATCATCGCTCCATCAATTATCATTCCAATCTCTCCATAATCATCATCATCATCATCATCAGCTCCCATCAATCCCATCATCAATCACTGCCATGCTCATCCATCATCATCATCAGCTATCATTGCCATCATCATACACATCATCATCTCCCATTATCATCATCATGCATCATCATCATATTCCCCATCATCATCATCTGCCATCACTCCACATCTCCCATCATCCATCATTATCTCCATCATCCATCATCTCCCATTCATACATCATCATTATCTCTCATCATCTCCAATCAACTCCGCATCATCATCATCTCCATCATCTTCCATCAATCATCATTCCCATCATCACACCTCATCATCATTCTCCCACCATCATCGTCTCCCCACCTCATCATCTCCCACCATTATCATCTCCCACCATCATCGTCTCCATCACCATCATCTCCCATCATCATCGTCTCCCTCATCCCATCATCTCCCATTATCATACATCACATTCAATCGATATCCATCATCATCTCCCATCATCATCATCATCTCCATCAGTCTCCATCATAACCATCATCATCATCAATCCATCATCTCCCATCACACATTCCATCATCATCATCATCTCCATCATCATCATCTCCATCCACCCTCCCAATCATCTCCCATCATCATCATCTCCATCATATCATACATCTCTCATATCTCCGATCAAACTCCCATCATCATATCCCATCTCTCCATCATCACATCATCTCCCAATCATCTCCATCATAACATCTCCATCCCTCCCATCATCTCCCATCATCTATCCATCTCCCACATCATCATCAGTTCTCTCATCATCTCCATCATCTCCATCATGCATCAGCTCCCATCATCTCCAATCATCATCAGCCTCCATCGATCATCATCTCTCATCATCATCGCATCTCCATCATCATCATCTCTCCATACTCCATCATCGTCAGCATCAATCATCATCATCTACCATCACTCCCATCATCATCATCATCATCACTAGTCCCATATATCATCATATCTTTCCCATCATATCTGCCCATCTCCATCATATCACTATCATCATCTCCACATCATCACCTCCCAGTCATCCATCATCATATCTCCCATCATCATCAATCTGCCATCATCAATCATCATGTCTCCATCATCATTTCATCTCTCCCACCATCATTCATCTCCCATCAGCATCGTCTCCCACCATCATCGTCTTCCCACCATTCTATCTAATCTCCCACCATGTATCATCTCCCTCATCATCATCATCAATCCGCTCCCATTCATTCGCATCATCGATCAGCATCATTCCCATCTCCATCATCATCATCTCCATCATCATCATCATCATCATCATCTCATCTCCATCATCATCATCTCCCATCATCATCATCATCTCCCATCATCATCATCTCCCATCACTCCCATCATCATCATCATCATCATCTCCCATCTCATCATCATCTCCCATCATCATCATCTCCCATCATCATCATCATCTCCCATCTCATCATCTCATCATCATCATTTCATCTCATCTCCCATCATCATCTTCCATCATCATCTCCATCATCATCATCTCTCATCATCTCCCATCATCATCATCTCCCATCATCTTTCCCATCATCATCATCATCTCCATCACCTCCTCATCATCATCATCATCCATCATCATCATCTTCATCATCTCCACATCATCACTCCCATCATCATCATCATCATCTCATCATCTCCCATCATCTCCCATCATCTCCCATCATCATCATCTCCCATCATCATCATCATCATCATCATCTCATCATCATCATCATCTCCCATCATCATCATCATCATCTCCCATCATTCATCATCTCCCATCATCATCATCATCCATCATCATCATCATCATCTCCCATCATTCATCATCCATCATCTCATCTCCATCATCCATCATCATCTCCCATCATCATCATCTCCCATCATCATCCATCTCCATCATCTCATCATCTCCCATCATCATCATCTCCCATCATCATCATCTCCCATCATCATCATCTCCATCATCTCCATCACTCCCATCATCATCATCTCCCATCATCTCCCATCATCATCATCTCCATATCTCCCATCATCATCATCTCATCATCCCATCATCTCCCATCATCATCATCTCCCATCATCATCACTCCATCATCTCCCATCATCTCCATCATCATCATCATCATCTCCCATCATCATCATCTCCATCATCACTCCCATCATCTCCATCTCCCATCATCATCTCCATCACTCCCATCATCTCATCATCATCATCATCCCATCATCTCCCATCATTCCCCATCATCATCATCATCTTTCCCATCATCATCTCCCATCTCCCATCATTATCATTCATCATCTCCCATCATCATCTCCCATCATCATCATCATCATCTCCCCATCATTCATCATCTGCCATCATCATCATCATCTCCCATCATCATCATCTCCCATCACCTCCCATCATCATTCATCATCATCATCTCCCATCATCATCATCTCCCATCATCATCATCTCCCATCATCATCATCATCATCAATATCATCTCCCATCATCTCCCATCATCATCATCATCATCTCCCATCATCTCCCATCATCATCTCCCATCATCTCCCATCATCATCATCATCTTCCCATCACCTCCCATCATAATCATCATCATCATCATCATCTCCCATCATCTCCCATCATCATCATCATCATCTCCCATCATCATCATCATCATCATCTCCCATCATCATTATCTCCCATCATCATCATCATCCATCTCCCATCATTCTCCATCAATCCATCATCACTCATTCATCATTCATATCATCATCTCCTCCCATCATCTCCCATCATCATCATCTCCATCATCATCATCATCATCATCATCATCTCCCATCATCTCCATCATCATCATCATCATCTCCCATTATCATCATCTCCCATCATCATCATCATCTCCATCATCATTCATCTCCCATCACCTCCCATCATCATCATTATCTCCATCATCATCATCTCCTATCATCATCATCATCTCTCATCATCTCCCATCAACTCCATCATCATCATCTCCCATCATCTCCATCATCATCTCCCATCATCATCATCTCCATCATCATCATCATCATCTCCCATCATCTCCATCATCATCTCCCATCACCTCCCATCACTCCCATCATCATCAATCATCATCCCATCATCTCCATCATCATCTCCCATCATCATCATCATCACATCATCACTCCCATCATCATTCCATCTTCATCATCATCATCTCCATCATCATCTATCATTCATCTCCCATCATCATCATCATCATCATCTCCCATCATCTCTATCATCATCATCTCATCATCATCTCCCATCATCATCATCTCCCATCATCATCATCATCTCCCATCATTTCATTCATCTCCCATCACCTCCCATCATCTTCCATTATCATCATCATCATCTCCAATTCATCTCCCATCATCATCTCCCATCACCTCCCATCATCTCCCATCATCATCATCTCCCATCATCATCATCATCTCTCATCATCTCCCATCAACTCCCATCATCATCATCTCCCATCATCTCCATCATCATCATCATCTCCCATCATCTCCCATCATCATCATCTCCCATCACCTCCCATCATCTCCCATCATCATCATCTCCCATCATCTCCATCATCTCTTATCATCATCATCTCCCATCATCTCCATCATCATCATCATCTCCCATCATCATCATCTCTCATCATCATCGTCATCTCCCATCATCTCCCATCATCTCCCATCATCATCATCTCCCATCACCTCCCATCATTCCCATCATCATCATCATCTCCCATCATCTCGCATCATCTCATCATCCCATTCATCTTCCCACATCTCGCATCATCATCATCATCTCTCATCATCTCCATCAACTCCCATCATCATCATCATCATCATCTCCATCATCATCTCCCATCATCATCTCCCATCTCCCATCATTATCATCATCATCTCCCATCATCTCCCATCATCATCATCGTCATCATCATCATCATCATGTTATCTGATGTCTTGTCAACTGCGACCATCAATCCATATCTGATGTACATTTTTATTTTACATTTAGTTATTTTTCATTGTATATTTCATTGTATGTTTTGTGCATCATGTCATTTTATTTGTACTCTCCTTTGTATTATTCTTCCACCTTTATACACAGAGGCTGTAAGTTCCTCAGCAAAGTGACACCATTTTCTGGATTCCTTCTTGTATCCAACTTCACACAGATCTTTGGTATATACCTAAAGTATATCCACGTTAGATTAACATGTGGAGTTAGTTGTGATCTTGGGGTCTTAGACGGCTTCACTGAACCACAACCACAGTGTAAGAAGCTCTGAGTTCATCCCGGAACTGCCACCTTATCGTGGTGGGGTTGTTTGAGCGCCTGAATGATCCTAGGAGCTCTGTTGTCTTGGGCATTATGCCCCTGGTAGGGTCTCCCATGGCAAACAGGTCCTAGGGGACAGGCCAGACTAAGAGCAGTTCAGTTCCATGTATAGAAAGGGGTCAGGTGCAGAGAGGACTCGGTGGCAGTCGAGGGCAGGTGCCTCTACGGCCCGATCCACAGACACAGCTCCTGGTGTCGGGGGAAGGAGCCTGAGCTTGTGCGGGAGGTGGAGAGGGACTGGCTAGATATGGTCGGGCTCACCTCCACGCAAAGCTTGGGCTCCAGAACCCAACTCCTGGAGGGAGGCTGGACACTCCTGGTGTCCTTGTTGCTGACCTTTCACCGGTGTGAAACAATTTTTGTCAAAACTACAGCTGCAATAAAATGACTAAACAATTGAAAACTAGTCTTACATCACTTTAATGTAGATGGGTATTGAATACAGTTGAGTTTGTCTGCTAGAAATGTTTTTATAAAGTCCTACATATCCAGGAAATGCTTTCTTCACCTCCATCACTAACTAACCTTATGCTGCGTTCAAGGCAACTGGGAACTGGTAATGTCCGACCTGTGACTATAGGGAAAGTGCCTTGGAGCCACTCGAACTGGTAATTACAACATGTAAACTTAGAGATGATCCGAGTGCTCAGAGTTCAGATACGAGATAAAGACAGCAATGGCGCCCCCAGTAGAGATGTGCAGCTAATGATAAACTTTACCAAAAACACTTCATCAGTGACGTGAAGGTTACTTTTGGTCCCAGCCTTCGATGTATAATGTTATTTAGCATGTTTTGAAATACATGTAGTGTGGAGAAACGTTCATATAAGGTTCTTCTGAAGCATCTTATTAAAAGTGGAGAAAAGAATTATGAAACTGTGAAATGAACTCTGAATTGCCATATGTCATAACGATCCTGAATAATAAATCTAATACATACATGTTCACATACGAGTTTATTCAGCTACACTTTGAGGTCATAAGTTGTAATTTTCATGTGAGAAAAATCCCAGCAGCATTAATGTGGAGTGAAATCACGCGCCATAGCTTCAAACAGCCACATGAGCGGAGCGGCTTGTTTGTTTCTTCTCTTTATTGAAACAGCTGCGCAGCAAAGAGGAGGGGCGGAGATCACTTGGAAACCAGGAAGTGAAACTACTCAATATCTTAGTTCAGCTGTTTTAGCTCGATATTGGATTTCCTAACAACCAAAGTGTAACATAGTGATAAAGCTGAGCTGTGCATTAACAACCCAGTCTCACACGAAACTGTGACAATGTGACACACCAAAATGTGAACTATTTCAACCTGCAAAGACTCACAGAGACAGAATGTGTTAGAGGGTTTTATTTATATTGGAACATGATTGGGGCTCAGACCCCGGCGGAAGATTGCCGAACGATAGGCAATGCATGGTAATGATGCTGATGCCAGATCTTCCCCCGGAGCCTGGACACTGGTGGTGGCAGAACGAGACCTGCCGCGCGTCCATGCGACGGCCGGAGCCTGAGAAGAGCCCGGAGGTGGTGGGCGGAGGATGGTCGCTGCACGGCTGAAAGACGCTGAGTGAATGACCGGGGAGCTTAAGAAGGGGATCCTGCAATGATTGCTGATGGATGGCGGCTGCGATGATTGCTGATGCAGGGAGCGGCTTGGCGGGGCCGTGATTGGTTGAAGGCTGCAGGTACGTCTCCAGGTTGAATTTGCGCTTCAGCTTCATTTCAACCTGCAAAGACTCACAGAGACAGAATGTGTTAGAGGGTTTTATTTATATTGGAACATGATTGGGGCTCAGACCCCGGCGGAAGATTGCCGAACGATAGGCAATGCATGGTAATGATGCTGATGCCAGATCTTCCCCCAAAAGAGGTAGCCGGGGTCTGAGCGGAACTGTGCGCAAGATAGAGTGACCGCCAAACGGGAACTGCGCTTACCCAGGGCGCGAGTGCGAGATGATTTCCAGCCGCCTGGGCAGAAATCGCCGAGACGTAGAAGTGGGAGAATCGGAGGAGCCGAGCAAAGATAGAAGGGGCAGCCATGATGAGTTAGTTTAGAGAACCCACCTGAAAGAGGGAGTGAGAAGCAAGATAGAAGATTGTGATTATGAGCAGAATAAGTTCCGTTTACGGATAAAACGAACACGAGCTGAAAACGCTCGGGCCGAAAAGTCCCTCCACGAGGGGCAGAAGAGACCCTCCACGAGGGGCAGAAGAGACCCTCCGGCGAGGGAGCTGGAAAGTCCCTCCGGCGAGGGAGCTGGAAAGTCCCTCCGGCGAGGGAGCGGAAAAGTCCCTCCGGCGAGGGAGCTGGAAAAGTCCCTCCGGCGAGGGAGCTGGAAAAGTCCCTCCGGCGAGGGAGCTGGAAAAGTCCCTCCGGAGCAAGTCCTCCGGCGAGGGAGCTGGAAAAGTCCCTCCGGCGAGGGAGCTGGAAAAGTCCCTCCGGCGAGGGAGCTGGAAAGTCCTCCGGCGAGGGAGCTGGAAAAGTCCCTCCGGCGAGGTGGACCTCCGCGAGGAGCTGGAAAAGTCCCTCCGGCGAGGGAGCCCGGCGAGGGTAGAGACAGGGACAGCGGGCCTACGACGAGGGCAGCAGAGACTGACAGCAGAGCCCTCCGACGAGGGCGGCAGAGACAGTGACAGCAGAGCCCTCCGACGAGGGCGGCAGAGACAGTGACAGCAGAGCCTCCGACGAGGGCGGCAGAGACAGTGACAGCAGAGCCCTCCGACGAGGGCGGCAGAGACAGTGACAGCAGAGCCCTCCGACGAGGGCGGCAGAGACAGTGACAGCAGAGCCCTCCGACGAGGGCGGCAGAGACAGTGACAGCAGAGCCCTCCGACGAGGCGGCAGAGACAGTGACAGCAGAGCCCTCCGACGAGGGCGGCAGAGACAGTGACAGCAGAGCCCTCCGACGAGGGCGGCAGAGACAGTGACAGCAGAGCCCTCCGACGAGGGCGGCAGAGACAGAGACAGCAGAGCCCTCCGACGAGGGCGGCAGAGACAGAGACAGCAGAGCCCTCCGACAAGGGCGGCAGAGACAGAGACAGCAGAGCCCTCCGACGAGAGCAGAGATAGAAACAGCAGACCTTCCGTGAGGGCTCCGACGAGGGCGGCAGAGACAGAGATAGAAACAGCGCAGAGATTTGTTAAGAGATGCTCTTGAGGTTTTTGATCGAATAGCGCTGAATAGCCCGAGCCTTTGGTTGATTGAGCATTTGAAGTGAAAGTTAATGGCGGATGCTAAATTTCGAGATGAGCGAGCATGTAGTGCCGTGGTCTGTGCAAGAGGCTATTGAGACGAGCACTCTTGAGACGAGACAGAGCATCGGCAATAGCGTGATATGGCCGGGAGTAGAACGAGCTGCAATTGAGAAATTTGTGATCGTTGCTATGTGATCTGATGCGTGAAAGCGTATAGATTTTGAAGGGGAACATCTTTGAATATGGCATAGACTGCGGCCATGTTATCACGAGCGGCGGCAATTTGTTCCTGCTTCCGGATTGTCCCCTCGAACAGCAAGCTAACTCTACTTGATGTGTATCGTAGAGTGCAGAGACTCTGAGGTAGAATTGGAGGAAGCCCATTTCCTGTGCTGATTTGCCCTGATGAAAACCCCCAAAAGACCGGAGCGCGTCCGAAACCGAACGACTGTCGGACGTGCGATGCGGGGCGACAGTGGGCCGCGCGAAGCGGGGAGACAGCACAGCTGTCTGATAAATGAGTACTTGATACGTATTCAGGAAACAGAACTAATGACCAGAGATCAGACGTGGAGCCCCTGCCGTTAAGTATATGATAGCCATCGCACCTCAACATTCAAAACCATTTACTTCGAATGGTTGGGGAGACAGCGCCCCCGATAAGCTATCCACAGCGTGGCATATTGACAAGCCGTTACCAAGAGATCTGCGCCATCCGAAAGTGGTTGTGACGTGTCGGATAGTGATGTTTACACGGAGCAGAATTAAATAGACCTGCATTCACGTGAAGAAAGCCTCAGCCATCGCAACGACATGAGACCGCGCAAAAGATCGCCCATGGTAGAATCAGGTAGGGAAGGGACAGGCCTCGTCGAAATACCGCCACAATTAGTGGGGCAAACAGCCCATTAACTATGTAATGAGTGAGTCGGTGGTGCGCCCGCCGTAGAGAAAATCACGACTGTTGTGGTTGTTTACGATTAACTATTCGATGACTGTTGAGCAGTGCGAACGCGCTAAGATTTACCCGACTTTAGGTCAGTTTGAGTGAACTGAATGAAATCATTCATCATTTAAATAGCGAACATGGAAACAGGAGGCCGTGGGCTGCGCGAAGCACGGCGGGCCGTGTGAGCCAGGGAGATGGCGGCCGTGCGAGCAGTGCCGGTGCTGGCCCTTCTGGGGCCCCAAGCGAAATCCATGTGGGGGCCCGACAGTACTCGTGCATCCCATGCCAATCGACGAAGCGTGAACCCGAGCACGGTCGACACGTTCTACTGTGCGGTGGAGCAGTGCAAAAATGGAACATAGGACCCCAATTCACGCCTTGCCCCTTTTGTGAGGACCACCGGCACTAAGCCACTGTGGGACAGTATTAAGACACCTACTAGTCTATTTCCCCTGCTTTTATTAAATGGTAACTGCCAAATGGCCCCATCTCTCACCTTTGGTCCGTGACCCACGGTCTGGGAACCACTGATTTAAAACCAACTGAAACCTGCACCTGACGGTTATCCCTGACTTGCCGCCGAGAATTGGCCTGTGAGCGGCCCAATTGGTTTAGACTGCGCAGTCGGAGAACCGGAGTTACTGTAGGTAACTGTGCTTGTGTCAGAGAACCGGAGTTACTGTAGGTAACTGTGCTTGCGTCAGAGAACCGGAGTTACTGTAGGTAACTGTGCTTGCGTCAGAGAACCGGAGTTACTGTAGGTAACCGTGCTTGTGTCAGAGAACCGGAGTTACTGTAGGTAACCGTGCTTGTGAGAGGCCCATGAATTCGACCCCTCTTGACCAGCCATGTGGGCGGGGAGTGAATGAGCGCTGTCCTGTAACAGCGCGTTGAGTAACCAGTAACACCTTAGATTGACCGAGATGCAGGGCCCTACGCAGCGGGGCCCCACTTGCCTTGCGTAGTTTGCGTATAGAAAAGCCGGCTCCGCGTGCGGGGCAACCGGGATCTAACGAGAGCGCCACGCCATAAACCGGGGAACAGCTGGAATATTTGAGAGGACACGCAGACGAGATCATGTTAATGCGACGCATTGCAAAAGCCACCACCAGTTATTTGCAGCGAGAATAATCGAGCACGAGTTAAGTGAGAGCCATGAGTTAAGTGAGAGCACTTGCAAGTGACTAAACACTGCACCTTCCGAGTTACGCATGGACACATGAAGAAAAAACCCGATGCCAGAACACCGAGCTGTTTACGACTCTGTGAAAACTGATTCAGGACGTCTGGGTTGGGAACCCGCGGGAGCGTGATGGCCTACGGGTCAGCGCCCGAAAGGAGCAAGCCTCCTCAACGCGGAGGCCGCAGCGCACGACGCGAAGCTCAGAGACACGGAGCGTGCGCGCGTGAGTGCAGATGTGGGTGTATACGTCTCACCTAGGAAGCCCGCCCCGATAGCCCACGGGGCCGGGGCAGCGAAGGTCCGGAGGAGCGTGCGTTGACAGACTTGACGCCAAGAGAGCACGGATCCGAGGAGCCAGGGGAGGAAACACGCGAGGACCGGACGACGAAACAGCGAGGGTGCGCTCTTGGCCCGCCCGCCCCGAGCAACAACGGGGGCGGCGCGCGATGATCCGGAGCAGCGTGCGTCGGGCGACTCTACATCGAGGAAGAGGACGGGTCCGAAGCCAGGAGAGGGAACACGAGATCCAGCACCAGTAACAGCGGGCATGACCATGGCAGCAGCAGCAGCGCACGGGGCACCGGAGCGAGCAACGGGATGACGAGCCAACGGGGAAGAGCTAGCGGCCCGGGCTGGGATGACGACGCCCGGAGAAATGCCGAGAGACAGCATGCGAACAGCTCCCGATACGTCAAAGTCTCGGTAACAGGTGACAACACAGCAGAGTCGCTGCACGGCTGAAAGACGCTGAGTGAATGACCGGGGAGCTTAAGAAGGGGATCCTGCAATGATTGCTGATGGATGGCGGCTGCGATGATTGCTGATGCAGGGGAGCGGCTTGGCGGGGCCGTGATTGGTTGAAGGCTGCAGGTACGTCTCCAGGTTGAATTTGCGCTTCAGCTTCATTTCACACTTTAAGCTTTTTATTTGTGGAATAGTCGCAATTATCTCCTCCATCAATTTATATTGGAGTCACGTGACTAACAACTACTTCCGTCGTTTGGAAATAAAAAATGGCTGACTTTTTGAATTTTTGGGGGACATAATGCAATATTATAGCTAATTTAGCCAGTTAATTGCACATTTAATCAAACATCTAGCGAGAAATATCTAACTTTGAATCATTATTTTTGTGTATTTGTATTGTACATGCTTGAATTTATGAGTTACATCGATTATTTGTGTCTCGCCTGCTTAAATGTATAATTGTCGCAATTACACATTCTCTCCACTGCTCTTGTATTGGAACGAATTGTTTCCCCGTTTTATTTCCTATCAAACAAAACAAAACAAAAAACGCTGATGGTTCCTGAATTAAAAAGCAAGTTATAGTGTGTGACATTTCCAGAGATAGTTTTAAACATAATATTACAGTAGACAGCCACTTTAACAGTAAACCTGACAGAGTTTGCAAGTGCTTACACATGTCTCTCTGGTACTTCAGACCAGTCCAACGCCAATAAAACGATTCATAAATTATTATAATAATAGCGGTCAAGCCAATGTGCCTGCGTGCCACGAGTTTGGCTCATGAGTTTGGCTCAGCTGTGCGTAACGTAGCGCGCGCAAGTAACCTACGGACACTTCAACAGTTTCTGAACCACAGACCCCGTATTATGTCATTATTAAACCACCAAATTTACGTTTAAAATGACACGAGGGAACTCACCCTAGATGTCAAGCCGAATGAGTCACTCAAGCAGAGTCCTGCAGAAAAAGCAGATGTTTCCAGGGCCATCCTCACGTCCACTTGTAGTTGCTTCATATCCAAAACAGCTGGTCCAATGCTCCAATGCACAGCAGAGAGGCCTTACACCGCCACACATCCAGCGTGCTTTAAGTCATCAATCCACAAATTATGAAACTGAATCCAACAACGTGATAGAGCCATTTAAGCAGAGTGGATATTAACAAAACAACACAGTTTCGCTCATAGCAGCTGTTCTAAACTCGTGCTTCATGTTGGGTCACGTGATCGACGTGCGTCACCATGGATACGCGCAACTTTAATTCCATATTTCTGTTCAAACCTGTCCATTTACAAAGTGTTTATCAAAATCCAAACTTGGACGAGCGAGAGATCGACCCGACCCGCACATAGCGTACTCATAGCAGGGACCATTAAACGTATCTGCTTGGGGCACCAAAATGTCTTGCATGGCTGTCAGGAAGCTGAACTCTCCCTTTTCCTCCCACTGCTGCCCCCTATTGTACAATATCTATGTATTTGATATGGATCTGTATTTAATGATTGTCTTTTTTCACCAAGGGTTTGAGAGTAACATCATTTCGACTGTATAATTACTTGTCATGACGTAGAACTGACGACAAAGCTATAGCTGAACTGAAGTGAACCTAAATATCATCAGGATGATATTTAGCATATCAGGAACCAACGCAGTCTTCTGATTTGATCAGTCAAATGTATGTATGTATCTTCATGGAGACGGCTATCAATCCCAGCAAATCTTGAGGTATGAGGATAAAAGTAAAATGCTTTTGTGAACATGGCTTATTATGAAGTCTAACTTTTAAGAGCAGAAAAGGCATATTTCAAACAGAAGTAACAATTTTAAATCATTGTGTAATGAATCTAAATATAAATGGGCATGGACAGAAAGATCAGCTACTACCTGTCCATACTGAGTAAAAAACACACAGGTACATTGCCTTGCGAAAGTACTAATACAACTTGAACTTTTGCACATTTTGTCATGTTTACAACCCTAAACATAAAGATTTTATTTTGAATTTTTTACTGAAAGTTCACACACAAGTAACAGACAACTGTGAAGTGAAAGCAAAATGATACATGATTCTGTTATTTTTCAAAAAATAGAAAAGTGAAAAGTGGGGCGGGCATAAGTATTCATACAGCATTTTTGGAGTGCATTAAATTGCCTTTATAACATTCCTAATGACTGCAGAATGTTCACACCTTGCCTTAATGGTTAAATAGAGGCCACCTATGCGTAATCTACTCTCAGAATAATTCCAGCGATTCTGTGAGGGCCTCAGAGCTATGGTCAGAGTGTATTGGTCACTAAGCAACATCATGAAGGCCAAGGAGCACACCAGAGAGGTCAGGGATAAAGCTGTGGAGAAGTTTAACACAGCGTTAAGTTATACAAAGATTTCCCAAGATTTAAACATCTCATGGAGCACTATTCAATCCCTCATGTATGGAGCAAACCTAACACTGCTCATCGTCCTGAGTGCACCATCCCCAGTGTCAAATATGTTGGGGGGAGCATCATGCTATGGGGCTGCTTTTCCTCAGCGGGAACTGGGAAGATTGTAAGAATAGTTGGGAAGATGGATGGAGCCAAATACAGAGACATTTTGGAGGAAAACCTGCTGGAGTCAGCAAGAGAATTGAGGCTGGGGCAGAGATTCACCTTCCAGCAGGACAATGACCCTAAACACAAAGCTAAATCTACAATGGAATGGTTTAAAAACAAACATATTTGTTGTATGTGTTAGAATGGCCCAGTCAAAGTTCTGACCTAAATCCTATTGAAAATCTGTGGAAAGACCTGAAGACTGCTGTTCACAAACGCTCTCCTTCTAATTTGAAACAGCTTGAGTTGTTTTGTAAAGAGGAATGGGCTAAAATGTCAGTCTCTAGATGTGCGAATCTTGTAGTCATACCCCAAAATACTTGCTGCTGTTATTGCAGAAAAAGGGGGTTCCACAAAGTATTAAGTCATGCTGTATGAATACTTAAGCATGCCCCACTTTTTGGTTTTCTATTTTCTTAAAAATAACAGAATCATGTATCATTTTGCTTTCACTTCACAGTTGTCTGTTACTTGTGTGTGAACTTTCAGTAAAACATTCAAAATAAAATCTTTATGTTTAGGGTTGTAAACATGACAAAATGTGCAAAAGTTCAAGGTGTATTAGTACTTTCGCAAGGCACTGTAGGTGTAAGTGTAACAAAGGTGTACAACTTGTAACAAAAGTGTATAACTTTTGTTACACTTAAACTTTGTAAGTATAACAAAGGTGTATAAGGTGTAACAAAAGTGTATAACATGTACTTGTAAGTGTAACAACGGTGTACAAGGTGTAACAAAGGTCACTCTGAACAGACAAAGTGGAACATTTTGTGCCACTACTTAATTATCTCCTTGGGGTATAGCCATGTCTTTGTATCATAGATATCTTATGCTTTGTCTTTTTGATGAGACACGCGATGTCTCATTTATATGACATTAAGTTGAAGTCGAAAAATGCTCTTCTCAGATTGTAATTTTCCATGCTGTTGTACTCTGTCAATCCTTGGGCATGTAGCCTGTAGATAATTAATAAACTTTAGTCACACCACCACCAGCCTTTGCTTCAACTCAATTTTGAACTACATAATGAATCCCTGATACTTTGCTGTCCTAACTGATCAGTTACTAGAAATACTTTAGTAATAATGAGCCTATATTCAGAGGAACTAATGGACATGCTAGTCAACCTTAATAAATGCGATCAGAGGGGGGAATAATGGCCAGCATCAAGAAAATCAACTCTGGAGAAGGGTGGTACACTTCAGGGCCATGGGCAGCTCCAACGCCATTCTGCCATGTCATAACGCTAGGTTTTTAAAATGTATTTATTTTTGTTTAAAAAAAAATAATCGATCTAAATACTTAACCAAAAGAACAAGTGGGTTATCAGAAGAAAGCGGATACAGAAATGAGCAAAGATCAAAATAAATGTCTCTTGGGTTTGAATGTAGATCTTTTTTTTTTTTTCAGAAAACAAGACAACAAAATCCAGTGCTCTGTTGTAAGAAAAAAAGAAAGAAGAAGAAATAGCCTTGATTTTGACAGAATCTTGGCCCAAACATGGCCTTCTTCAGAGTGCAAATAGGCACCACCTTTTACAGGGATGGACCAAAACAGAGGAACATGTTGACGCTTTATTTTTTTATATATGGCAGAAACTTCTTTCTCTTTCCCAAAAACAATGCATTTGTGTGTGTGTGAAATCTTTTGGGGATGTTTTTGTTGTGCTTTATTGTATTATTATTGTATTGTTATTGCTCTTTGGATATCAGGCTGGACTAGGGCTCTTCTCAGTGGCCCACGTAAGCCTGTTGTGTTTTGGCTCAACAACAGTGATCTGGACAGGGCCTGTTTGACCAGCTCTCCTGGGGCTGAGCGGACAGAGTTATGTCGAAGAAAGACTCCGAGCCCATCTTAGAGCCTCTTCAGTCCTGCTCGATCCCAGTGCCACCGCTCCCTACACACTGATAACGCTCTGTGCGTAGGGCACAGCTCTGAGGCCAATGTGACTGAATGGCATTGTACAGTATTCGCACCGGTTTTTTGAATGAGAACGATGAGAAAGAAGAGTTATGTGGCCAATGTGACCGATGATACAACCTAGGTAGGAATCCCTGTGTCGAGCTAGGAGACTTCACGCTCTGATTTGCCCCTTTCCGAGTGTTGGTGATTCTACCGCCGGGTCGCTGTTGCTGCAGCCCGTTAACCTCAGAGCTGCGAGAGATCGACCCGACCCGCACATAGCGTACTCATAGCAGGGACCATTAAACGTATCTGCTTGGGGCACCAAAATGTCTTGCAGGGCTGTCAGGAAGCTGAACTCTCCCTTTGCCTCCCACTGCTGCCCCTTATTGTACAATATCTATGTATTTGATATGGATCTGTATTTAATGATTGTCTTTTTTCACCAAGGGTTTGAGAGTAACATCATTTCGACTGTATAATTACTTGTCATGACGTAGAACTGACGACAAAGCTATAGCTGAACTGAAGTGAACCTAAATATCATCATAAGGCTTTGGAAATCTCCAATATTCTGTTAGAAAAGAATACTTGGTAACAAGAGAAGGGAAATGAGACACTTTGATAATTGAATGATAAAATGTGCAATCAATTAGCTCAGAATATGTTCCTGACTATCCCCAACATGAAACCGTCAATTTGATTTCATAACTCACTGACTCCTTGCCAACTATTTGCACATCAGGAACCAACGCAGTCCTCTGATTTGATTAGTCAAATGTATGTATGTATCTCCATGGAGACGGCTATCAATCCCAGCAAATCTTGAGGTATGACGATAAAAGTAAAATGCTTTTGTGAACATGGGTTATTATGAAGTCTAATTTTTAAGAGTAGAAAAGACATATTTCAAACAGAAATAACAATTTTAAATCATTGTGTAATGAATCTAAATATAAATGGGCATGGACAGAAAGATCAGCAGACCCTTAAAGTTTATTTCTACTTATACCGATTAACACCTACCTGTCCATACTGAGTAAAAAACAACAACAAAAAAACACAGGTACAGTGCCTTGCGAAAGTACTAATACAACTTGAACTTTTGCATGTTTACAACCCTAAACATAAAGATTTTATTTTGAATTTTTTACTGAAAGTTCACACACAAGTAACAGACAACTGTGAAGTGAAAGTAAAATGATACATGATTCTGTGATTTTTCAAAAAATAGAAAAGTGAAAAGAGGGGCGTGCATAAGTATTCATACAGCATTTTTGGAGTGCATTAAATTGCCTTTATAACATTCCTAATGACTGCAGAATGTTCACACCTTGCCTTAATGGTTAAATAGAGGCCACCTATGCGTAATCTACTCTCAGTATAATTCCAGCTGTTCTGTGAGGGCCTCAGAGCTATGGTCAGAGTGTATTGGTCACTAAACAACATCATGAAGACAAAGGAGCACACCAGAGAGGTCAGGGATAAAGTTGTGGAGAAGTTTAATGCAGTGTTAAGTTATTATGCGCACAGACTCCAGTCTACCCAGATATCCAAACAGCGTGCGGAAAGAATCATATGTACAGCCTGGGCACGTTGTTTTGGTTTTTCGGTGTGTGTATCGGAGTCTATAAAGTAAACAGAACCACGTGGAATCGCCACAGCGACCCATTGGGACTCTGCTCGAGGAGACTACTTATCAAAATGCTGTGATTCATAGTTTCTCTCTTCTTCTCTCTTACAGTGCCCATAAGAAAAAACGCCACTGCCAGTGCTCTGTCATGACAAAGGCAACAAGAATAATCTGGCCAGGGCCTCTCCTGGGGCCGAGTGCACAGGGTTTTATCCACTGGCATCTTCCAGCCTCTTCAGTCCTCCCATGGGATGAAGTCTGCGAAGTCTTCATCAGTTCCAGGCCAAGCTGACTGATGGATGTAGAGTGGGAGGAATAAGTATGTGAACCCTTTGGAATTTCTCTCATTTCTGCCTAAATTGGTCATAAAATGTGGTCTGATCATAAGAATGATTAAACAGTGTCTGTTTAAACTACTACCACCCAAACATTTACATTTTACATTTACATTTTTCCAACCTGAAGAAGTCCAATCACTGAGGTGTGGCTTAAAGCTGCCCTTGCCACTGAAAAACACACACTAGTTAAGAATTGTCTCTTGTTGAGAAGCATTGTCTGATGTGAATCATGCCTCGCTGAAATGAGCTCTCTGATCTACAATCAAAAATGATTGATTTGTATAAAGTGGGAAAAGGTTACAGAACCATTTCTAAAAACGTCCTGATGTTCATAAATCCACGGTTAGACAAATTGTCTATAAGACAGTTTGGTTCTGTTGCTTCACTTCCGAGGAGAGGCCATCCTGTAAAGATGACTCCAAGGGCACAGCACAGAATACTTAATGAGGTAAAAAAGACCATCAGCTAAAGACTTACAGAAATCACTGGCACATGCCAACATCTCTGTTGACACGTCTACAAAATGTAAAACACTGAACAAGAATGGGGTTCATGGGCGGACGCCATGAAGGAAGCCATTTCTGTCAATAACAATGGCACAGTCAAAGTCCTGACCTAAACCCGATTGGTGTGAATTGCTTTCTTGAGGACATGTCACAGCATCTCAGACAGCCCAGGTTTAACAGCAACAGTTTTGTAAAGAGGAATTGTCCAAGATTAATCCTGATTATTGTGCACGTCTAATCTGCCACTACAGGAAATGTCTGGATGAAGTTATCGCTGCCAAAGGAGGGTCAACCAGCATTGAATCCAAGGGTTCACTTACTTGTTTCTCCATGTCCTTGAATGTTTACGTTATGGCCAATTAAAATATGATAACATGTAATTCAATTGAATTAAATTCAAGTTTATTCCAGACTCATAGTCCATTGAAAATAAAATAAAAGGACTTGACAAACAATGAAGACAGCATTTTAAAAAGATAATCATGCCGATGTTGCACTCCATTTTATATTTGTGAGGGACATGATTAATTCATTTTCAGACATGTTCAGTCTACACATAAAGCTGTACATCAAAGTTCGTAGTACGGCCTGTAAAGTGTCAAGTGATGATGTGCCTGAGGTACTTGATTTTGTTGACAACACGCAGAACATCATTACACAGACAAAAGTTTGGAAACGTCATGTTCTTGTCTTTCTTGGTTTTACAAATCATAACCATACTCTTCGCACTATTGCACTTAATGTCATGTTCGAGACCATAGGTTGAGCAGATATTGAGGAGCTGCTGTAGAGCCGTACTTGTAGTAAACACGACTAAATTGTCTGCATACAAAAGATGATTTAGAACAGTGCTTCCAGGGACATAGCCAACAATTTAAATAGGGCAGTATAAGAAAACAGTATGATATGTAGAGCTTTGATGTGTAAAATGTGCTTTGCTATTACTGCAATGCTTCTTGATATTTTAGTAGATATATATTTAATGTGAGATTTCCAAGTAATTCTGTCATCTATAAGAACTCCAAAGAATTTAATTTCATGCACCTGCTCTATAACAACACCCTCTATCTGAATTGCTTCCTGAGCATTGGAATTACAGTTGCCGAATATCATCATTTTGCTTTTACTCAAAGATAGTTTGTTTTGTTTGAACCACTTATTCACATTCTTGAGTTAACAAGTTAACAATCTGACACAGTTGTTGTAAATCGTCTCCTGATGCAAAAAATATTTGTATCATCTGCAAACAAAATGAATTTAAGTATTTGCAATGTTTTACAAATGTTGTTTATATACATACATATAGGATACAGGTGGCCTCTTTTAGAGCAGTGGTTTCCAAAGTGGGGGTCGAGACCCCTCGGGGGGTCGCGAGGCCTTGGGTGGGCATCCCCAGATTATTTGTAGATTAAATAAAAGAAAAATGCTACTGTTTTTAGTGTATTTTTTAGTGTAAAACAATTTGTGACATCCGTTTAAATACATCTTAACTTGATTTTAAAATGTTTTTTGTCAAACCCAAGTAGCATAAGAGAGAATAATTTTATGTAATGGGGGTCCCGAGTTGTTTACGTTTAAATTTTTGGGGTCCCAGCCCAAAAAGTTTAGGAACCCCTTTAAGGCATTCAACTGTGATTCTTGTTTAATAGCAATTTGTGTACGCAAATGTGTGCGACAAAGGGCCTCGAGAACTATCAAAAGAACAAAAGAATTCGATAACAAACATAACACACTGTAAAAAAAAAAAAAGGAAAAAAAAGAGATATGGGGGAAATTTTCTCTTGTGTATCAGTGTTTTTAAAATAGTCTACCCCAATGTGCGGCTGTGTCTACAATACTAGCTTACCACCACAGAGTATGGTGACAATGAATAATAATAGGTAATACAGTTTTGAAAAGTGCAATACAAGTGCATGCCATGATTACGATTGTTGTTTTCAAAAGACCATATCTGTTTTAGGTATGAAAAAAACAACAACAAAAAACATATTCAGTATTATTAATCAAATCCACCAAACTAATTTTCACTGGACTCTCAACAGTAACACAAATCAGAAAGGTTTTGAGATTGAACTATGAGATGTTATATTTACAAAGACCTGCAGCTCATTGACAGGGATCATTAGGTCCACTTTTGTCTTAAGGACAAGTTTGCTTGCAATAGATAAGCTCAGAGATAGAAGGGAAAAAAGCAGCTCTTGTTTGTGCAACAGGAACAAACTCAGCCATCTGATTTGATTAGTCAAATGTGTATTTTTGAATTGGCCTTTGTGAAGAGTGTGGAACAACACGTAGTACAAGACAGACCAACAGTTGTACCTTATCCACATACTGTATGAGTTTCTCTCAGGATACATTATGGTTAGTAGTTAATTTCCATGTTTCTATTTCCAAGAAGCACTAAAATGGATGTCCGGATTCTCATATTGCTGCTCTCTGGTGAGTCAAATATTTCCTGTGTGGCTGGGCATGTTTTAAAAATTGTATGGATATGACTTAACCTTTCTCCTGTGTTCTTAGGTTGTGAAGTGGCTCTGTCCTTCCACAGAGCGATCTTTGAGTACCACATAATCCACTTGGAGAAGACCTGGTTTGATGCGCGACAATACTGCAGACAGCACTACACCGACCTGGCCACATTTAGGGACATGGACGACATCCACAGTTTCAAAAGGCCCAGTTCCTTCACTGATGCAGCCTGGATCGGACTGTTCGATGACCCTGCTTCATGGAAACAAGTGATGAACGACGACTCCAACTCCTGGAGGTGGTCAGTCACTGGGACCACCAGCCCTGGAGGGTACCAGAACTGGTACTCCACTGAGCCTGACCACTACTCGGCAATAAACTACTGTGGACTGATCAAGAATGGGTTTTGGGGAGATGGAACATGCACGTCCCTCCTTTCTTTTGTTTGCTTCACTGGTAAGTCAATGCTACACACTTTTGTATGCTCTCCTCTCCTGTCTTTACCCGGGAACACAAGACAAAAATAAATAAATGTACTAAATCAACATTTTCCATAGTCATTAAATAATTAAACCACATATTTATAAATTGTTTATCCCTTACTGAATCATTTGGCATCTTTCCCTTTTACTCTGACACACTCAACACTAACCAAGTACATGTGAAGTAAACTCTTCCCACGTCGTCTATGTGATTGTCGCACAGTTCCTCTGAGGTCATATTCATAGGTTTCAGTCACATGACCTTTTCTCCCTCAGAATGTTGGCCTTTGATGGAACAAGAAAGCTTGGTATTGTTCCTGTAATGTAGCCGCACCTCCGAGCTGAGCTCTCTCCAGGGCCGCTGCAAGCCATTTTGGTTCCCTGAGCAGAAATGTTTGATGGTTAGAGTATTTGAGAGTTCACAAGCCCTCAAGAATCCAACCAGTGCTGCTCACACTGATGTGTTTGAGTCCACACCATTGGTGGTTTTCGCCAATCACGTGGCAGTTATTGCCTGAGAAGGCAGGTTCTACAATTGAGAACACACAACAACCATTCAAGATAAGTTAAGATAATCCTTTATTGATCTCACAACGGAGAAATTCACTTGTTACATCGGCATTCAGTAAGATCACTCAGGGTGTGCAAAATAGACAGGAAATGTGCAGGCAGTTAAATAGTAAAAAAGAGGTATCTTATGTACAATAAGATACCTCTACTAGGTGACTTTAATGCTCATCATAGCTCATGGCCCTTCTGCAACTATACCAATCAAGCGGGACCACTTCTTAATGATTAAGAATTAACTTCAATATGGATCAAATTGTTGATGTCCCAACCAGAATCCCCCCAACATCACAATCTTGCCTAGACCTAGTTCTCACTATTAGTCCTTCATTAATTACATTAGAAAAAACACTACCACCTGTTGGCAAATCGGATCATTCTACTGTACTTATCTCTCTGCCAGATGAATATGATCAACTCAGCAGTGCAACTCGATCCACTGGATTCACTCATCACGTAACAAATTGGACTGAACTCAATGATCTCTTTAATAATGTGGACTGGAAATCCTTATTCGACAGTGATTCTATAGAGAAAGACTGGTAAAGTTTCATTACAACTTATTTCTCGCTTTTGAACATATGCGCTAAGAAAATACCATTGCCTCATGCTTTCACGAAAAACAACCTATGCCGCGATAAGACTTATGCTGAACTCAAATCAAAGAAAGCAAGAGCTTGGAAAGACTATACACTCTCTAAAACATCACAGGCATACAACTTATATCGGACTGCTCGCAATAAACTCAAAGTACATCTGCAAGAAACAAAAAGAAGGATGTTAACAAAACAATGGAACAAATGGCGCACTCGGCTAATACTTCCAAAAAATGGCACAAACTGGCAAGAAAGCTTTATGTTGGTACCAAAGTAACTGATGCCATCCCCACAATAAATACAGCGGATGCTTCTGCGTCTTGTAACCTCACAAAAGCAACATCTCTTAACAACTATTTTACGTCTAAAGGACAGAAGCCCAACTCTAACATCTTGTTCCCACCTCTACCACTGAGTACATCCAAAGTTCTCTCCAACGTCCATTTTGACCAAATGGACATTTCTAAGGCATTAG
Organism: Neogobius melanostomus; assembly: GCA_007210695.1. Classification (NCBI taxonomy): domain Eukaryota; kingdom Metazoa; phylum Chordata; class Actinopteri; order Gobiiformes; family Gobiidae; genus Neogobius; species Neogobius melanostomus. Next base: position 36,674 of record VHKM01000955.1, on the reverse strand, counting down.
CTACGCTTTATCCCTCTAAATCCGCTGGTCCAGATGGAATAACCAACCTGGTTTTGAGAAACTGCCATGAAGCCTTGGCACCGCCTCTGTACATTCTATTCAAAAAGTCTATTGATACTGGAGTTATGCCGCAAGCCTGGAAAACGGCACACGTGACACCGATCTACAAAAACAAGGGTAACAGGTCAGATCCGCAAAATTATCGGCCAATTTCAATAACATCAAACGTGGGGAAAATACTAGAGTCGGTCATCAACAAAAAACTGTTGGAGTTTCTGTGTACAAACAACCTAATATCAGCTTCGCAATTTGGATTCCTACCACGTCATTCCACTACTGACCAGTTAAGCTATCTTTACCATAAATGTCTATCACTAATGGAGGAAAGATTCTCATGCTGTGCTTTTTTTTGGACCTAGCAGCTGCATTTGATTCCGTACCGCATCCTGCAATAATTCAAAAGCTTCCATCATATGGAATCCGTGGAAAACTCTTCCGTTGGATTGTAAATGATCTCACTGATAGACAGCAGGCACTCTTTAACAACACTCTTTCAGAAATACGTCCTGTCCACTCAGGCGTGCCTCAAGGAAGCACTCTGGCTCCCACTCTGTTTGTACTGTTCATGAATGACCTTTCACATCTGATTCCTGGTGAAATTCAGTCATCAAGCAGAGCCAGGCACTGTAAATGATTGTCTGCTCTATGCTGATGACACTACACTGTTTGTTGCATCCCAACAGCTCCCTCTAATGGTAGAGAAAGCAAATCAAGATCTCCTGGACATTGCTCAGTGGGCTGAAACTTGGGGTATGCAATTTAACCCAAGCAAAACCAAAGCAATGTTTCTCTCCAAAACGCAAAATACAAACATTGACATTAAATTCATGGGCTGTCCAGTCGAAATGGTTAAAGAACATCTCCATTTAGGATTCTGGTTAACAAATGATCTAAAATTTGACAAACAAGTGGACCACGCCTGCCGAAAGGTGGCATCTCAAATGTTCCTCCTTCGTAGACTCTGCCTCTCTGTTAAAGACAAGAATCTATTAACAAGACTGTACAAATGTTATATTCTACCTCACTTTGAGTATGCGTCACCTGTCTGGGCCGCTCTAAATGTCACACAAACTAACCGCTTGGAAAAACTCCAACGCCGAGCCATTAGGATCATACTACACTACCCCTATACACAACCAGTTACAGATGGGGACTATGAAGAACTCAAACTGGCTCTCTTAAATCATAGGAGAAACTTTGCAGTGATGTGCTATGGCTACAAGCTGTTACGTGGTTTACTCCCAAAGGCTCTCCTGTCCCTGTGTCCGATTATTAAAAGAACTCCTATTCAAACACGGAAAAAAACACTTGTCCATCCCGGCATACAGTTCCCCACAAGTCGAGCATTGGACCGATCTCCATTTCTATTTGCAACAAAGTTATTAAACAAAACTCCCGAACTGTGGGACTGTCCAACCTTGGACAATTTTAAAAACAAATTATGAGACATTAAGCATAAGCTGATTTTTGATACTATGTTTTAATATTCAAGAAACCAGCCGTCAATGCCTTCGGGCACGACGTTTTTACATAAAAGTTGTAATAAAAAATAAATAAAAAAATAAAAGTAAAAGCAAAATCTTAAGGGGTGGAGTTATAACAATTAGGAAATAAGCATAAATAAAAATAGAATAAAAGTTAGACTATAAAGACTATAAAAAATAGAATATCTAGGTGCAAGTTTACAGTCCTAGTGCAGGTTGTCAATAAGTGACGCTGGTACAGGGAATAAAGTGGCGCTGATATGGAGATTATTGCCCGTAGTTTTGCAAGGTGGGTTTTTGCACATGTTACTTTAGAGTCTTGTACAGTCTGACAGCAGTGGGGATGAAGGCCTTGCGGTAGCGCTCCTTCTTGCACTGAGGGTGCCTCAGCCTGCCACTGAAAGAGCAGCTCAGCTCCTCTACAGTCCCGTGCCGTGGGTGGAAGGTGTTGTCCATGATGGAGGTGAGCTTGGCTAACACCCTCCTGTCCCTCACCTCCTCCACAGAGTCCAGGGGGCAGCCCAGGACGGAGCTGGCCCTCCTGACCAGCTTGTTCAGTCTGTTCTTGTCCCACTCTGTGCTGCCCGGGGCCCAGAACACGGCAGCGTAGATAGCAGAGGCTACCACAGAGTCATAAAAAGTCCTGAGCAGAGGCCTGCTCACTCCAAAGGACCTCAGTTTCCTCAGAAGGTGGAGGCGACTTTGACCCTTCTTGTACAGTGTTATGGGACCAGTCCAGTTTATTGTTGAGGTGAACACACAGGTACTTGAAACTGTCCACCATTCTATCAATGCTTTTTATCAACAGGATGAAGCAGGAAAAACACAAGGCATGCTGCTACACATTCAAAAGCGTCAATAATTATTGTTATTGGCAGTTTGTTTCTTGATCCAATCAGCTGCAAATTCTCTGCTAAAAGTTCCACTTTCTTCTGATTAGCGGTTTAAATGGGAGCGATTCCAGATTGATATTACTGTATATTGCTAATGTTTTTAGCACTGTGATATCAATCTTGCACGAAAATTATTATTGAAAAAAAAAAAATCCTATGATGGTTGAGAAAAAACTATCCAAGGACTAGGATAACCCTAACCCTGATTGGTTAATTGGTATACTGTGAACCAACTATCCTAGGAATAATAAAAATCCCTGCCAGGTTAATTCTGCTTGAAATCCATGACTAACCTGCCTCTCTATCTTGTTTAAAATTGTACATAAACTTGTTTGACTCAATCCGGTCATGTTTTCACAGGCTCAACTGACGGTCCAAAGCAGTACACCTATATTTCTACAAGGAAGAGCTGGGAGGACGCCCGGAGCTACTGCAGACAGCACTACACAAACCTGGCCATGATCGAAGACGAGTCTGAGAACACCGCTGTGGCTTCTGTTCTTGTATCAAACCAATGGGCGTGGATGGGCCTGTACAGATGGCCCTGGAGGTGGTCCGATGGCAGCGACAGTCAGTTCACAAACTGGCAATCTGGTGAACCCAATAATGTCGGAGGAGCTCAACACTGTGTTTTGGAATTTAACAGTCGTCAGTGGAATGATCGGTCTTGTTCCGACAAGCATAAATTTATCTGTCAAAAAGGTGACACTGCTGTTTTAAATGTGCCTTTTGGTATGTTTTCTTTTGGTCTAAACATTTATTTATTTATTGTTTGCCAATTACAGCTTTAGTAAACAAGAAGCACCACTTTACCCTAAAACTGCAGTCTGATGTCGACCTTTCAGATCCAGCCAACTTCTTGCAGATTACAAATAAGGTACTAATGTCTTTTTTACCAAATGGTTTTATTTTAATGTTAATTTTTTTGTATCTTTTGTAGCTCGTCGCAAAGCTACAGGACAAGGGACTCACTGATTTGAATGTCAAATGGAAGGCTCCACCTCAGAGAATAGAAGAGAAGAAATTTTATTTGGATTTTGAATGTTAAAACTAAGCTGTTATTAACACTCGCACGTTGGTCAAAAAGCTGTGCTCTGTGTCTGCATGCACTTTCCTACTGCATTTTAACAACAATCGCTGAACTTATTATATCAATTATTTTAATCAAACTTAAGTGGAACGTACTTTTACTGTTTAGTTTATTTCTTTATTTGAGCAGTTGACATTCCGCTCAAAAGGAGCAAAAAGCTTATGAGTGCCTATCCCCGAAATCAATACAATAAAAAGTACAAGGAACATAGCGCAAGGGGAACAAAACAACAATAAAGAACAACAGCAAAATAATGGATTATATACACTTGCAGTATCTAGTCATGGTAGAAATGTCCAAATGTGATTACATTATCAATCATACAATTAACAGCATCATAATTTTGATTTGCCTCAGTCAGTCCAAAAACACTGACTGGATAGAGGCTAACTCTGCCGTGTTTTCTCCGTGTCACCTGTGGCTCGCCGTGCACTATTTTAATGCCTCCTCGCCTGCCTTGCCGAAGCATCCGGTAACAACTCTATAAACTGTGAGCTGCACTACAGGTGAAACTCAGAAAATTAGAATATCGTGAATAAGTTCATTTATTTCTGTAATACAACTTAAAATGTGAAACTAATGATATAGTCTCATGGCATGCAAAGTGACATGTCAAGCCTTTATTTGTTTCAATTTTGAAAATTATGGCTTACAGCTTGTAAAAACCCCAAAATCAAAATTTCAGAAAATTAGAATATTACATGAAAATCAATTAAAAAACGTATTTTAAACAGAGAAATGTGGGCCCTTTAAAAACTATAATCATGCATATGTACTTAGTACGGGCCTTTTGCGTGGCATGGATGCTATCAGCCTGCGGCACTGCTGAGGTGTTATGGAAGACCCGGATGCTTCAATAGCTCCTTAAGCTCCTCTGTATTGTTCAGTCTCATGTCTCATCTTTCTTTTAGCAATGCCCCATAGATTCACTATGGGGTTCAGGTCAGGCGAGTTTACTGGCCAATCTGATGGTCATTTAACCAGGTTTTGGTACTTTTTGCAGTGTGGGCAGGTGCCAAGTCCTGCTAGAAAATGAAGTCAGCGTCTTCATAAAGCTTGTCTGCTGAAGGAATAATGAAGTGCTCTAAAATCTCCTGGTAGACGGTTGCGTTGACATTGATTGTACATTAAAAAAAAGAGGAAGCAACCACGCAATATTGTACACTAATCAATACCATATCAAGGATGGAAATGACAACTGGGAAGTAGCAAGATCACGGATAATATGTATTTAATGTTATTTTTAACACAAAACTAGTGACTTTCGGGAATGTGTTTGGCATTGATAACCATCTGTAACTAAGTAATGATCGCCTTTTGTCACTTGCTTTGTACCAGACATAGTGCTTTGTACCAGACATAGTACATGTTTCTGTTCATTTTTGTTAATTATATGAACATTTCAAACAGTGCTTTGTAAGTGTGGTCCGTGTTAAAACAGCCGCTCTGAAGTGTAACAGGTTCTCTTTTGCTAACGAGGCAAATCATAATCAAAATATGATGTGCTAAATGTATCAATGATAATGTGTAAAGTTAAATCACAAATGGGTCCGTTGTGTGTTTGTGTGCATGCTGTGTTCCTATGCTCTTGTACTTTGTTCCTTGTAATTGTTGGCTATTTCTATATATGTTTTTGTTATAATAGGCTTTAATGATTATATATGAAACTGTGTTGATTGTAATCTGTGCTTTATGGTTCATTTTAAATTAGGTGGATATTTTGTTGTTTTTATTCTTGGATCCGCTGGGGGGCAGTGTGTTAGAATGAGGAGTCAGATCGCGCTGAAGAAACATCCTAGAGTACTGATTGGTTCGACAAGGACACGCCTACTTCGTCATGTACTTTTGTTTGTGGTTAGGGGGAGGAGTCTGCCCTTCTCTCCTCGCTGCTGGTCGATCAACATGTGTTACTGGGGGCACAGCTGCAACTTTTGTTTTAGATTGTAAATTCAGGGAATAAAACAATGATTTTGATTCTAATAGAACGAGCATCCGTATTCTTTTTCATCCTTATTTTTGAACACTTCTTTAATTGGTGACTCCTGAAGTTTTTTTATTGTAATGATTTCGTGGGTGGGCGCTCATAAGCTTTTGCTTCAGCCCACTCCTTTTGAGCAGAACTTAAACTGCTCAAATAAACAAATAAACTAAACTAAAAAAAAACATCTTAGTTTTCATGTCAGAGTATAGAAATGACAAAATGTACCCTGTAAAGTACTTATTTTATGATGTTTTTTTGCAAGCGAGGCGGAGATATGCCGGAAGTAGCTACAACGTCGCTTCACAAATCCCCTGTCTTTCCCACAGGTATTCATTCACAAATATTGACATATTTTACATCCACGTTTTCTGCGAAGGGTGCCCGAGATGACGCTATTACCCAAATATGGTATTTTTCCTTCTGGGAGGCATCAGGTACGGAGGAGCAGAGAAATGTGCCGCGCACTCGTTACAAAACTATAGGGCTGGTCTTCTCAAAATAAGGTTTTTCATGCAACAAATTAACCACTTTAGTAACTCATACGGACTCCAAACTTACCAGTCCAAGTTTTTTTCAGAGGGAATTTTTAATATCTAATTCCCAGCCTGATTTAGTCAGCTTTGAACCCAAAAAAACAAGGCAAAATTTTAGTTTTTATAAAAAAATTCTAAAAACAAAAACAAAACAAAAAAATCATGGTTACTAATAGTCAACAAAATATATTTAAATGTGGGTCTAGATTTTCGTCACTGAAAATATAGGCAATTTTTTAATGGTAAATAGTCAACCTATATACCGTATTTTCCAGACTATACGTCACTCCGGAGTATAAGACGCACTGGCCAAAAAATGCGTAGATAATTCCATCCGGAGTCTATAAGACGCACTAGTCAAACATTGCCCAATGAAAAAAACAACAGGCTGAATAGGCGTACGGTATGCTAAAGTAACACATTGATGGTTAGCTACATGAAGCATAAACAACAAACTAAATAGGTATGTTAACGTCACATAAACAGATCAAATAACTATAGCATAAAGAACATACCAAACTCTGAATATCTCACTCCAAATCACTAAATCCATTGAAACCTTCATCCTCTGTGTCACTTCTGAACAATCGCCTTGACACGGAGGACACCTGGACACGGAGGCGTAACTGCACTGTTGATAAACCTCTGTTTAAGCTCCCATTTGTAAACTCGTTCCTCTAGCTGTGGCCATCGAGCTTTTAGCCCGTGATCTGTTCTTTTGTTTACTTCATTGTAATAACCTCGGCTTCTCACTCACTCCAAACTTTCTTTCTGCTGCTCGATTAGCCTGCAGTGCCCTCTAGTGGCATTTAAAATTATATAGGCTATTTGGATTTTTTTCAAAAGGAAGAAAAAAAAAAACATATTAGTCTTCTTCTTTTACAGCAAGGAACCAGTCACCCATTCACACTCTCATTTATTCATTCATTCATTCATTCATACGCAGACACCTGAGGCAAGGAGGGTGAAGTGTCTCGCCCAAGGATACAACAACAGTGTGCATTTTTTGGAGCTGGGATTCGAACCCCCGACCTTCCGATTATGAGATGACCCGCTCTACCAACTGTCGCCCCATATTTTATGCACAATGAAAACAGAAAATGACAGAAAACATGCAATACATTTTTTCTCACATTTATATCAGTAATGGTCAACAAATGTTTCAAATTGATATCTCTAAATTTGTTTTTTTCCCCCATTCACTTGCAGTTTCTCACCTTAAAGTGATAGTCTGGATGTTGTCAGAAAAAAGAGAGAGAGGGACTCTTTTTGAAAAAAACGGCTCAAGCTCCCTCCCCCTCCCTTCCTGATTGGTCTTGGAAGCCACGCCTGTTTTCCCGTGCACGCGCGAGGTTCAATGGGCCAAGAAGTGACGAGGGGAGACATTACGGTGACAGTGTCAACAATTGAGTTATCCAAGGTAACGATGCTTTTTATGTTAAAGTCGTTGTTTTTTGACGGGGATTGACACGTTTATGCAGCTCTTTGTACTGACATTTCCAATAAACTGGAATATCAAGTAAACATGTAGTTTTTACATTGTTTGCATGGTTTATAGCATGCGACATTGTTTACTTCTTTGATATGCTAACAGCTAGCGTATGATTCACTGTCCTGTCGTCTTTTTTGTGTTTTAGACCACTTAGGCCATATTGCATTTGTTTTTTCTAATTATTTTATCTTTCGTCTTCTTCAAAGCTCTGTAATGGCAGGATCTTCCGATGATGAATAAAACCCCACCTGCAGCATCAAGCAGATGATCTCCAAAAGCTGCCTGCTGCTCCAGAGAACTGCATATCTAAAGTGCCACATGTGGAGACTAAATCAGACACATTTTCTGATCCTAATGGGCACTACATTGGATTTATACCAATATACCATTTGTATATATTTATACCATCGATTACATTACATTTCAATTGAAGTCACTTTGCTTTGTTTTCATGAGAATAAAGAATTTTTTGAAATTTTGAGTTTTTATTTCGAGCTAAGGCACAAAATCCAAGAAAAAAACAGAAAAATATATATACACAATAAAAGAAAAAACAAAAAAGAAAAAATAATAATATACATTCTAACTCGAAAAGGAGTGGGAAGAAGACAAGCTTATTGACTCCCACCCCTGTTCATAAACTTAAATAACAATAACTAACAACACTGCATATTTCTTACCATCTTACAAGACAACTATCAACCGAGTTGGTTACATTTCAACAGATGCCATACTGCATTATACCAGGTCAACACTCACAGTATGTCACACGCTACAACCATTGTATTATTTCTGTTTCCCATACCGAATTCATTACCATGTTGGCATTATCGTTATTCATCATCACCATTACAACCCATATAACATTACTCTGTATCAAAATGTTTGATACATAACATACTCCACATTTATTCATGAAAGGTACATTAATCGCAGACCGATTGATGCTCATAATAACAAGAATGATCTTAATGATGTGTGTTACAAGGGATTCGTTTTTGTTTTGTTTTTTTTGTTTGTTTGTTTTTTCTCTGTGACTGGACCAGCTGCCAGAGGGGAGCAGCCCCCGAGCAACCAGACCATCCTTTGTTAAGTGTCCTATACTATGCATTAAAAGAGACAAATGTTTAGGAGTCTGCTGCCAGAAGAGGGTTTCCTCGAGCTGCCGACCCCCACCTGTCTGCCCTGTACTACGGGTTATGTTGAATGCGGAGTACATAGATATGTGCATGATTTACTTCTAAGAATTTAATTCCTTTATATTACCATCAGCATCAATAGCAGTACTGCTGTCTGAATCGATTAAGTTTGATTCTAAGAATAATCTATAGATTATTAGGTATTAATCCTAGACTGTTACAATTAAAGTTTAAAGTTAAAATAGTGATGATAACAACACAACAGCAACAACAATAACAATGGCAATAACAACTGCAATAGTATATTAGTAACAACCACAATATACTTCATTATTAGTTAGATCTGACCTTTAAAGTATACAGCACTTTGTGACACCCATTAGTAAATCAAGTACCCATTTCCTCCTTCTGGTACAATGACCATACCATTTTTTTATATCTTGATTTGAAATGATGAATATTAGGACATTGTTTAAATTCTGCCCCCAATTTGTTCCAGAGTTTAACTCCACATACAGACACACACATACTTTTCCTAGTGGAAGACACTGCTTGAACCTTAAAGTTATCACACCCCCTCAGGTTATATCTCCCTTCTGTGCGTGCAAAAAGCATTTGTATCCTTGCAGGTAGCGCATTTTTGTTGGCTTTAAATAGCAGTTGGGCAGTAGATAAATCAACTAAATCATGCATTTTTAACAGTTTAGACTGCAGAAATAATATATTAGTGTGATCATAATATCCTACTTTGTGAATAATTCTTACCGCACGTTTTAGGAGTATAACAAGGGGGTGTAATGAGCTTTTATAGTTATTGCCCCAAACTTCTACACAGTAATTTAGATATGGCAAAACTAATGAACTATATAACAAAAAATAATGCATTGTAATTTAAGAAAAACTTTGCTTTATTAATGATTGAGATACTTTTGGAGACTTTACCTTGTATGTGTCTTATGTGTGGTTTCCAGCTTAATTTACTGTCAATGGTGACTCCTAAGAATTTAATTTCTGATACTGTATCTAAAACTACACCGTCTATATTTACTGAGTCTGGTTTTCCATTATAATTACCGAAAAACATTACTTTTGTTTTATTTAGGTTGAGAGACAATTTGTTAATGTCCATCCATGTTTTTAATTTCCTTAATTCATAGTTTACGTTAGTTACTAAAGTACTATAATTGTCATTGGAATAGAAGACGTTTGTGTCATCTGCGAAAATCACTAATTTTAATAGTTTAGACACGTTAAAAATGTCATTAATATATAAATTGAACAACTTTGGGCCTAAGACAGATCCCTGTGGGACCCCACAACCAATGTCCAAATATCCAGATGTAAACTCCCCCATCTTCACATACTGTTGTCTCCCAGTTAAATAGCTTTGAATCCAGCTCAAAGCCACTCCCCTTATGCCATATATGTCTAATTTTTTTAATAATATAGAGTGATTAAGTGTATCAAATGCTTTTTTCAAGTCAATGAATATTCCAGCTGCATGTTTCTTTCCCTCTAAGCTATTAGTAATCTCTTCTATTGCATCGATGATGGCCATTGAAGTTGACCTTGCTGCTCGAAACCCATACTGACCTTCATTGATTAGTTTATGCTTATCTATGAAATTATCCATTCTACTGTTATAAAGTTTCTCTAAGATTTTGGAAAACTGGGGGAGCAGAGAGACAGGTCTGTAGTTAGTGAAGATGTGTTTGTTCCCATTTTTATGTATAGGTATAACTTTTGCAATTTTCATTTTATTTGGAAATGTTCCTGTTTGAAACGATAAGTTGCATATGTAGGTTAATGGTTTCACGATACTGTATATAATTTGTTTAACCAGTGTCATATCTATATCAAAACAGTCTGTAGACGATTTGTTCTTACACCCGTTAACGACATCTATTATTTCTGCTTCAGTTACTCCAGACAAAAACATTGTTTTTGAGTTAATGTCTATCAATGACTCCATTTCGTTGTTACTACACTCCGGAATCTCTGCTGCCAGATCCGGTCCAACATTTACAAAAAAAGTATTAAAATTTTCCACAATTTCATTCATTCTATGATTGTCATTGGTCCCATCAGTGAAATAGTTTGGATATGAATTATTTTTTGCATTACCCTTGATTATAGTGTTTAGTATTCCCCATACCCCTTTCATGTTGTTCTTGTTTTTATATAATAGATTGGTATAATATAGTTTCTTAGCCTTCCTTAATATATTGGTCAGTTTATTTTTATATGTTTTATATCTACTTTCAGATTCAACTGTTCTTATTCTAATGAACTGTTTATATAAAGTGTTTTTCTTTTTACAAGCATTTTGTAAACCCTTGGTTAGCCACGGACATTTTGTCATTTTGCTGTTTTTACTGAATTGCCGAATTGGACAGTGTTTATTGTATGCTACACTAAAAAATTCCATGAAAGTATCGTAAGCACTATCTACATCGTTCTTGTTATATACCTCATTCCAATCTTGTTTTGTTAAGTCACTATAAAGTGAGTAAATTGAGTCCTCAGTTTTTACACGTTTAAAAAAATATTTTTGAGGTGATTTCTGTTCTAACTCATTATCATCATACACCGTGAATACGGGCAGATGATCCGTTATATCACAGATCATTAGACCGCTGACATTTGTGAACTGCATATTATTAGTGAAGATGTTGTCAATGAGGGTAGCACTGCTCGCTGTTATTCTGCTAGGTCTTGTGATAGTTGGGTATAAACTCATACTGTACATGCGATTAATATACTCATCAGTTGTCTTATGTTTATTTGGATTTATCAAATCGATGTTATAATCCCCACAGATAAATAATACCTTGTTACTCAATTCTGAGAATGTTTTTTCCGCCCAATTTGAAAATATTTCCACGCATGAGCCTGGTGACCTGTATAAACAACTAACTATTATGTTTTTCTTTTTTTCATTGATAATTTCTATTGATAAGCATTCAAGCAAATTATTTATTGATGCTGTCATTTTTTCTAATATTTTGAATTTAAATTTCTTGAGGACGTATATAGCAACTCCTCCTCCCCCTTTATTGGTTCTGTTTACATAGTTTAACGTATAATTGTTTAACTCGAAAACAATGCCTTTATCCTCATTAAACCATGTTTCTGATATTGCAATGATACTAAATGGATTCTCAAACTGTTTTAGGTATTCTTTGATTGCGTCAAAATTCGCGTACATGCTTCTACTATTGAAATGGATAATTGAGAATTTCCCTTCTGTTTTAACAGAGATGTTAAATTCATTCTCAGTGTAGTATTTGCAATTACTTGCGTTAGATGTTAAGAACAGGTTATCTGGGTCTAACTGATCTTCCCAGTCCAGTGCATTATGTTCGGTGTACTCTGAAGCTTTCAGCTCCAAGAGCTCACAGTCCAAAATCCTATGTTGTAATAATCCCAGGTCACTGCCGTCAGCAACATATGAAGTATGATTGGACGTCATTGTATGAGTATATGTATTACAGGACATGTGAAATTATGTGGTTTTACATACCAAAATCCATATGTTTTTCCCGGTGTTTAAGCTTTCTTTGGTGTACTGGTGCGCGGACGTACAATGAGTTTGTCATGTCGCAAAAAGGCTATGTCCCCTCGTTCTCTGGCAGCTCTCAGCTCCGGCATTAGCTCTTTTCGTTTCCTTTTGATGGTGTCCGTGTAGTCCTGGTTTATGTAGATTTTGGTCCCTTTAAGATGTTTGGCTCGCTGCAGTATTTCTTCCCGATCCTTCCAGCGTAGTAGTTTGGCGATGATGGGTCTCGGCCAATCTCTCCCGCTGTCTGGTTTGCCTACGCGGTGGGCTCTTTCGACCTCCACCGGATGTTGTAGATGTAGCTTCTCCTTTAGTAGATGTTTGATTTTTTCCTCTGCGTCAGCCCAGGTCTCCCCAGGCGACTCCAACACTCCCTCAAAGACCAGGTTTTTTCTGCGGCTCTGTCCCTCCAGATACTCCAGTTTGTCCGTGATGATGTGCAGATTTTCGCATACTTTATAGAAATCGTTATGTATTGTGTCCGTTCGCTCAGTGAGTTTTCCTTTCTCTTCTTTTAAAATGTCCACCTCACCTTGCGTATACTGCAGGCTTGTTTTTAGTTCTTGTATGTCCTTTAACTGTAAATCCAACCGGGTGTTTGTTGATTCCATGATGAGTTGAATGAATCCTTTGAAGTTCTCCTGTTGTTGTTGAATTAATTCCCTGAACATGACCCTCTGCTGCTCCATGAGTTCCGTGACTCGACTGAGGCTTACATAGTCCTCTTCCGCCGCCGAATCTGCCTGTTGCTTCGCCTCTGTTTTTGTCGGTTTAGGCATTTTGCTCCCTCTCAACCGGACTCCGCAAAAACACACCAAAATAAACAAAAAACAGGTCAAAAAGCGCAGAAAACAAGCACAAAAACTGAAGCCGAGGCGAACAAGAGGCAAACACGGCGGGCGGCCACTGCTGATGACGTCACAGGATGGACGTGTGAATGAAGTATAATAAAGTCTTCTAATTTCAAAGCACAACTAACACATTGCCTAAAAAACACCTCTTGCACAATAATAGCATCTCATAAACATTTGGTTACAGATAGAAACAAACAATGGTCAACTAGTTTTCAACAACAACTTTATTTACAAAATAAAACATTCTTCATGTTATTTCTGTGGCAATTGTTGACCTGTAACAAAACGAGGATAAAGAATATGTTATGGATATATAGATGTATGCAATTTCTATATTCAATATTGTGAGAAGAATAAATGAGTCCATACCATCTCCTCGGGTGTGCTGGTGTTGGAGTAACTCCAGGGTTGTTGGGTCAGGGACAGCTGACAGCAAACCCAGTTGTCTGAGGATCTCAATTTTGCAGGGCGTGGGAGTCCTTTTTTACTGTTCAACCGTGCAGCAACAATCATTGTCTGGAGCTCCGGAATATATTAATAGTCCTTCTCAACCTTCACTGTATAAATTATTGAATACTTTCTGAAATAGAGACAAAATAATGCAAAATAATAAAAAAGTAAGTCATAAAAAAGGAACGAAGATGCATAGTTTACAGAATGCGTACATACTGTATACAATTACACATCCATCAGCATTCCTTGTTGCAGGTCTGTGTACATGGTGAGGACTGCAATGGGCGGGTCATAACTGAATCTTTTGCTGGCGTACATAGGATGACTGCAATGCCTCCAGGCGTCCAGTTGATCTACAAAAAAGTTAGCATATTTTGAAGCTTCCATACTTACATATAAAATCTAAATACAATACCTAAACTTGAGATACTTTGGTACTTCTTTGAACCAACGTTCTTTCAGAATGACCTCAATGAGAGTATTGTGCGCCGTTGAACCTTTCACTGTCCACTCTTTCTACCGTTCACTTTCCAGTGTGTTGCGTTCGTGCAGCAGAACCAGAAATGATTACAAATGCCTTAGTTCACTGTAGTACTGTGAAACATCCCTTTGTTGGCCAGCCTACACAGAAAAGAGACAAAAATCAAATACATGTACAGTATAATGCACAATAAGCATCTTTTACAAAGCTCACAATTTTACTTACTGCGTGTAACTTTTTGCCCAAGTTCTTAGTCCCGTGCCACATATTGTGTGCGCCACACCACTGTCTTTGTATATCTCATTACCTGTGTGAGGATTATGAATTTAAATACAAAATATAATTTCTTTAGATGTGTCCAATTATAAAGTTTCATATCATAAATACGATGACACTTACTGAAAAGAGCATAAATCTGTGAGTGGGCATCAGTAAACACTTCTGTAATGTTGACCTCTCCCTGTGTCCTGCTCACTTATGTGCTGAAGGTCATTCAGTTTTCCTTCTCAGAGAGGCCCCTGTCCTGTGAACACAGTGTGTAAAAATTAGTATTATGTACAAAGTTTTACATGTTCTCTTGCTTATGTATGCATGCATGTATTTATGTGGAACAGGACTTGATTTGTTTAGACTTGTTTTGGAAACACAAGCACAAATCCTCACAGTGTGGTTGTACTCCTCCTCAGGGATACCAAGTGATGGTAAACTAAACCAAAAACAGCAACATTATTTTCATTTAATTGTCAATGACCAGTGTAACAACTATACAGATACCAAACATGTTTTACTTACTCTCTAGTTCTGGAAGTAGAGGCTTCCTTTGCTCCAAGACGTTCACTCCCTCTTCAAAATGGTTATCTCTACAAATACAAGAGAATGGCAGTTTATGAATAATTTCCTAAACCAATTGATTGTGGTTTTGTGGTGTTTGGGTGTCTATTTTTCCATGGCTAGCATCAGTAAGGCTTACCTATTTTTAGTAAGTAAGTAATTCACGCCATTTCATTTTTGTAATTATACTGAGAATAGATTACACACAGGTGGCCTCTATTTAATGGTTAGAGCAAGGCGACACAGTAGCACAGCGGTTAGTGCTCATGCTTCACAGCTAGAAGGTCTGGGGTTCCATTCCCCCCTGGACAGGCCTTTCTGTGTGGAGTTTGCATGTTCTCCGCATCTCTGCGTAGGTTTCCTTCGGGTACTCCGGTTTCCCCTACCACTAAAAACATGTACACCAGGTCAGGATGAATGAGAGTGTGTTTGAGAGAGTGCATGGGGGACAATGGATGCAAATTAGCCCAAGGCTACAATCCGGTGTGGCTTGTTTACACGCATGAGACTCATGTATGTTCATTAACATGCACTGTCCCGAAAAATAAACCAAGGTGTGAACATTCTGCAGTCATTAGGAATGTTATAAAGGCAATTTAATGCACTCAGAAAATGCATTTACACAAAATGTAACAACGACATTGTGCAATTCTAATAACATTCTTACAGAGTAAGCTATATTTTGAATCGCGTTTCCTTCAAACACATATGTAGCCCGCTGGCCCTCAATTATTTATCGCACAATAAACATCAGATGCTAGCACTACATTTAGAGTTTGGCATTATATATACAGTACTGCATGTCTGCACGTCTCCAAATCTCAATGCTGCATTTGATGTAATGCCAGTACGCACAGAAATATACATAGTCAAGACCCGTGCATGTAAAGTTGTGAAAAACGTCATTGTTTACAGTAGGCTATAGCTTTATAACGCGATGTGAACAGTTCAAAGTTAGCCGGCGTATTAGCGCTTAGAATTTGCAAAAAGCCTAACCATGACGGACGCACTAAATTCAACAAATTGTCGCCATGAATACTTCAAAGTGTCATGCATTTACCTGTCCATTAGAAACTCTGCCAACTCTTCATGCCTTCTGCAGCTCACGAAGCTCCGTCCATCTGTTGAACGACTCTCCGATATAAATTCCACATCTATCTTGTATTTGTTTTTCAGCTAGTTTAGAAGATGGACTTTTGAACTGTTTAAATTTGTTATGAGAAGTAGCAGGCAGTCGTAGCTTCTGTCGTGAGCTGTTTGTTGTGCCATAGCGGCGCTCAGGCCGTGATGGCGGATTCAGGTACGAGAAATACTCTCTGCGCGTGCGCAGTTATCGGGAGCGAGCCTACAGCGCGCATGAAGTGTCAATCATCGTCTTGCTCGCATTTTATTGGTTTAGGCCATCGGCGAGGAGGCTTTTGAGTAGTTGCTGAGATCACGGAAGGAGGGACTTAACAAAAATATAATAATATATATTTTTACTTACTTTATATCAAAATGTAAGGCCAGGAGGTCAATTGTGTACATTTCTTAAAATTTGTAATACATTTAGACATCCAGACTATCACTTTAAGGCCTATTGTTTTGATTAGTTTCTTAATTTCCTGATTAGTGTTTAAAAATGAGATTTGAAGTGCTATTGTTAAAACCTTTGCATGTTGTTAGCATCATGCTAGAGGGCTTTTCTTATGTACATTAGACATATTGGGGCAGCTTTATTTTCAAGTCAATTCAAGGTACGAGTAATTTAAATAACAATTATACTGTAATACAAGATATAATGTTTATTCTGTTCATACATATGCTTATTAGGCAGTAACAACTGTTAGATCAAGCACAAGACGACAGTGTAATGACAAACTAATTACGGTATTTTTTTGTGTGTTGCAGCTTTACAAAGACAATGTCGAGTAATGAACTTTAAAGGGGGGGTATTATGTAAAATCGACTTTTTCAAGCTTTATATCATGTTATTATGTCATTCCCTCATTAAACACATGCCTGGAGTGTTGCCTTGGCTCATTCACATATTTTTGAGTAATCAGTAAAAACTCTGATGGCAGCTATTTTAGGTGTAGCTATGCCTCAGTCCTCCTAGGAACGCCCCCACCTCCTGGAGACGCCTCTGGACCTTTCGTCACCAGCCAAGCCACCAACCAACGCTCCTTAGCTCAGCAGAGCCCCTCCCCGCACAGCAGTGTGCTGAAGGGGGCGTGTCGGAAAGCTTCTTAAAGAGACAGAGGCCTATTTAAAGACGTTCAGTACAGCCATTTTGAGAGAGCAATTTTATTCAAGGCAGTTATTTTAATTTACTGCATATACAGACCAACAGAAGGTTACGTCATCATTGTAGTATGCTATAGACTGGTGCTATGTGATTGAAAAAAGCATAATACCCCCTCTTTAAAACAAAATCATCTGTTCACCCTCTGTCATATCTAGACAGCAGTCGACATCTAGTGAGGACAGAACAACATGCATTCTATCTGTATCCAATAGAGCTATGGAAAATTCACTGTTACCATGGAGATCCGCCATGTTTGTGGGTAGTAGCATACATTTTCTATAGTCTAACATTAGCAAACAACAATATGAAACGTTAAAAGCTGTTAAAAGCTCAGCTAACTCTGTTAGCTACTGATTCACTACTGGTAAATACATGCAACTAACTCACTGTAGTGCCCAAATAATTTGAACAGTATTTTACCTTTTTAAATTCTCTATTAATTTATTATTGCTGCAAATCCCATGATGCTTAGCGATATGACTTCACGATCCTGAACTCTGTTGTGCTAATGTACAGAGGACATCCAGAGCTTTCTAACATATATAATGTGTGGGGGTGTCGCTAACGGAGCATTTGAAACTTTTTCAAAATGGCAGAATTTTCATCAGTCAAATTTTATGGACCCAAAGTTACTAAGAGAACCAAACAAAGAAGGCCTCACAAAGAGTATTTGTTTGTAACTCTGTTTTATTAACATTGCTTATGTGCAACTGTGCAACAAAATCTGGTAATCATGAAATATGAGTGAGTATGATATTGATTTTGCTGCTCTATGGTTAATAGAGCAGCAAAATCAATATCATACTCACTCAGTTTTAATTTTGTAGTTGCATTGGTAAAAAACAAACAGACATAAAAAATAAATAAATACACATTTATGAACTAACAAGTCTTTAGAATCAAGGTTCTACAAGTCAAAGTCAAGTTTTTCCAATAAGCCCCGCAGCTCTGAGCACAGTGACCTCTCCAGACACCGGCCTATTCAAATCAACATGAAAGTAGCCAAATGAGATGACTGAAATTCACTTTCTATTGGCTACAACTTTCTCCTGACATATGCACCTAATATGGAGGACAAACTGCCGTATTGGTCCATCAGTGACAACACGGGCCTAGCTACAGTAACTAAGGGGGGGTGGGGCTTTTGCAAAAGGTAAATTATCGAAACGACTACAAATGCTACGTAGTAACCTGTTTTGCTGTAGTAGAGAATGATCAGTGGTGGTCAGAGGGGGCTGGATGATGCTCATGTTGGCCCAAATCTGTCACAAATATCAGCATCGTTATGGAGGCTGTGGCATGGGTCTTATGTAAAATAATTTGTTTTGTTTTTTCTCAATTGTTCTTTTCTCTCGTGTGTACCCTTGAAGCTTCCTGACTTAAACAGGTGATTTGAATTGCTCATGCAAACTGTGCAGTACATTTGAATGAGCTTGGATAGGGACAGGGTTAATATGTTCCATTGTTTTTGTCACTAACAGTAGCAGTATTTAGACAACATTCATCACTGTAAAATGTACACCTATTTATTTATTTCATTTAATGACCTTTTTTTAACCAGGATAGTCCCACTGAGATTAAGAATCTCTTTTTCAGGGGAGTCCTGGCCCCAGAGGGGAACCTATTGTACATGTTTTTAGTGGTAGGGGAAACCGGAGGAAACACGGGGAGAACGTTCAAACTCCACACAGAAAGGAAAGGAATCGAACCCGGGACCTTCTAGCTGTGAGGCTTGAGTGCTAACCGCTGCCTTGAACTTCAAGGCCCTGTACCTCACCTCCTTTGTCAATTTCAATTGACGCATCAGACTGATATTTTAAAATACATGACATTTTGGAAAATGTCGTTCAATGACACTAAAATGCAAAGTAAATTACTATTTTTTTTTATTACCGCATTCATTACAGTATTACTAATATTTGTAAAAGGTCATTGATGCGTAGTGATTTCTGGCATTTGTGTAAATGAAATTGAATAACTAATCAAGTTGGAAGAGCAGGAGTTGGAAGAGCTGGCCGACGTCCTGTAGAGATTAGGCCGGGGCCACAATATATTTTACACATACTAATCTTTTATCCTTGTAGCTTGCGTATCGGTGAATGTTTGCTATGTGAATTCTTGGACTTTGGATTCTAGGCGCGTCCCATAACAGACAACATTGCAATAATATTTATACTTAACAAGACGGGTGCTAAATACTGCGCAAGCTGAAAATAAAATATGCTATTATTTTTGTTGGCATGTTGCACTTTATTTGTGTCATCATTAAGGCCTAGTAATTAGAGAAGAAAATAAGACACTTTGTTAATGGAATGATAAATTGTGCTGTAAATTAGATCGGGAATACATTTTTTCTTCCGCAGCATGAAAACATAAATTCAATTTGATACCTCTCTGACCTTGTCTCGCTATTGCACAACAGGAACCAATGCAGTCTTCTGATTTGATTAGTCAAATGTATATTTTTGAATGTGATGACTGAGGAACTGAGCTCAAATAACACAAAAGGGCAAGACAGCAAAATCAATATCATACTCACTCAGTTTTAATTTTGTAGTTGCATTGGTAAAAAACAAACAGACATAAAAAATAAATAAATACACATTTATGAACTAACAAGTCTTTAAAATCAAGTCAAGTTTTTCCAATAAGCCCCGCAGCTCTGAGCACAGTGACCTCTCCAGACACCGGCCTATTCAAATCAACATGAAAGTAGCCAAATGAGATGACTGAAATTCACTTGTCTTTCTATTGGCTACAACTTTCTCCTGACATATGCACCTAATATGGAGGACAAACTGCCGTATTGGTCCATCAGTGACTACACGGGCCTAGCAACAGTAACTAAGGGGGGGTGGGGCTTTTGCGAAAGGTAAATTATCGAAACGACTACAAATGCTACGTAGTAACCTGTTTTGCTGTAGCAGAGAATGATCAGTGGTGGTCAGAGGGGGCTGGTTGATGCTCATGTTGACCCAAATCTGTCACAAATATCAGCATCGTTATGGAGGCTGTGGCATGGGTCTTATGTAAAATAATTTGTTTTGTTTTTTCTCAATTGTTCTTTTCTCTCGTGTGTACCCTTGAAGCTTCCTGGCTTAAACAGGTGATTTGAATTGCTCATGCAAACTGTGCAGTACATTTGAATGAGCTTGGATAGGGACAGGGTTAATATGTTCCAGTGGTTTGTCACTAACAGTAGCAGTATTTAGACAACATTCATCACTGTAAAATGTACACCTATTTTATTTAGATTTGGGTTAAGCCAAACTGGAAAATGCACTCGGTTAAAAGGTTAAACTTGACAGAACACAGGCATAAAAAAATGATCAGTGGAGTAAAGGTGGTGCATTTCAGGACCATAGACGGCACCACCATAACGATATGAATGTCATCATTAAGGACTAATAATTAGTAATTAGAGAAGAAAACAAGACACTTTGTTAATGGAATGATAAATTGTGCTGTAAATTAGATCGGCAATACATATGTTCTTCCGCAGCATGAAAAGTTAAATTCAATTTGATACCTCTCTGACCTTGTCTCCCTATTGCACAACAGGAACCAACGCAGTCTTCTGATTTGATTAGTAAAATGTATATTTTTGAATGTGATGACTGAGGAACTGAGCTCAAATACATATATACTGTAATGCAAGACACTTTACAATATAACATATCAGTTTTTCTCTGGGTAGTTTCTTGTCCAGAAGCACCAAAATGGATGTCTTCGTTCTCCTTGTACTTCTCTCTGGTGAGTATAATGTTTGTACTGAGGACCATGCCTTATAAAATGTATTGAATGTGTCTGAATTAAACAGGCTTTTCTGAAGGTAGCATTATGATGCTAACTAGCTTGTCTGCTTTAGCTACTGCTTGTTTTTTTTCAAACTTTGGGACAACCACCGCTGGTTGTCCCAGAGACAGACAGTTATGTCCCAGGACGTGGACATTTGATGGAGAGAAGATTCAGGACTGTGAGGAGCATACAACAGAAGATGCGAGGGGAACGTCATTCATTCATTGAGGAGGAGCTCAGGTAATAGAGAGAGGTCTCTAATCAAACGTAAGCTGCACTGTCATTTCCGACCAGATCATTTGTCTGACAGTTTACAGGTTTAAACCTGAGGCTCTGAGGCACATAATGAAACCATACTGAACATGAAATCAAAGAGGAAACACCTCCTGCCTTTGTTCTGCTTCTGTACAAAACACAAATCATCTCGTACTTAATGGTGCCAAACAAAAATATGTATAGTGATTATTTTTGCACATTTCATTTCATTGACAGAAATAAGATATTCAAAAATTCATTTCATGCTTCTTTATTGTTTACTGTAGTTGTGTCTTTTGATAATATTCTCCATAAAATAATCAAATAAAATGCTCCAAAAGATAACCCTCTTTCTTTTTGAGGTTAAAAACAATGTTTATAAGTATCTTTTAAAACTTTTTTTTTAACCGGCGAGCTACTTTTACACAATAACATCGGAGAGCTACTTATGCTTCAAAAACACTTGTGTAAAATGCTATTTGGGTGTACGTCACCCTGGAGAATTAGTAGCCAAGATCGTATTTCAAAGAAAATGACTTAAGTTTAGGTAAGAGACTGAAAAGTGGATGCGACCTGCCCAGAGCGCTGACCGAGCCACACGCTCTCCTCGTCATTCTAAACTCTGTTTAAAAACTAGACCTTCTCCACGAAGCAGTGTGCATGATGGCGTGTATGCAGGACTGTGCAGGTGCTTGCCCGACAGCGTGAGAGTCCAGACCTCAGCTAATTTAATCTGACTGTGTGAGGGGTTGGTGAAAGCAAACTGAGCTTTATTCATGGCGTCTACCCTGTATTCCCACAACCCTCCAAACCGAAACATCGTCATTCCGACAACCCTCCATTGCGACGTCCCGCCAATCCACCACTTTTTGATCCCCCATTCCGACAGTAGTTTGAGCTTAGCCTGTTCAGTTTGTAAACTCCACTATCCTTAAGGTTAGGGCTAAGGTAAGGTTAGGATTAGTTTGTAAACTCCACTATCCTTAAGGTCAGGGCTAAGGTAAGGTTAGGGTTAGTTTGTAAACTCCACTATCCTTAAGGTTAGGGCTAAGGTAAGGTTATGATTAGTTTGTAAACTCCACTATCCTTTAGGTTAGGGCTAAGGTAAGGTTAGGATTAGTTTGTAAACTCCACTATCCTTAAGGTCAGGGCTAAGGTAAGGTTAGGGTTAGTTTGTAAACTCCACTATCCTTAAGGTTAGGGCTAAGGTAAGGTTAGGATTAGTTTGTAAACTCCATTATCCTTAAGGTCAGGGCTAAGGTAAGGTTAGGGTTAGTTTGTAAACTCCACTATCCTTAAGCTTAGGGCTAAGGTAAGGTTAGGGTTAGTTTGTAAACTCCACTATCCTTTAGGTTAGGGCTAAGGTAAGGTTAGGATTAGTTTGTAAACTCCACTATCCTTAAGGTCAGGGCTAAGGTAAGGTTAGGGTTAGTTTGTAAACTCCACTATCCTTAAGGTTAGGGCTAAGGTAAGGTTAGGATTAGTTTGTAAACTCCACTATCCTTTAGGTTAGGGCTAAGGTAAGGTTAGGATTAGTTTGTAAACTCCACTATCCTTAAGGTCAGGGCTAAGGTAAGGTTAGGGTTAGTTTGTAAACTCCACTATCCTTAAGGTTAGGGCTAAGGTAAGGTTAGGATTAGTTTGTAAACTCCATTATCTTTAAGGTCAGGGCTAAGGTAAGGTTAGGGTTAGTTTGTAAACTCCATTATCTTTAAGGTCAGGGCTAAGGTAGGGTTAGGGTTAGTTTGTAAACTCCACTATCCTTAAGGTTAGGGCTAAGGTAAGGTTAGGGTTAGTTTGTAAACTCCACTATCCTTAAGGTTAGGGCTAAGGTAAGGTTAGGGTTAGTTTGTAAACTCCTCTATCCTTAAGGTTAGGGCTAAGGTAAGGTTAGGGTTAGTTCTAGTAGGTCTACGTATTTTTAACCATTATCTTGTGTGTCGGAATGGCAGGACATTGCACAAGAGGTAAAGTGTCACCACTCCGACAAAGTGCAAAAATGTTGGAGTGGCGGTACTTTTGATAAAAAATTTAAATGCCCCCACAATTAGACTTCAATGTCGGAGTGGCACGGTGTTGAAATGGCAACGTGTAACTTGTATTCATTTAGCAACACTAAGTTTTCATTTTGATTTCTGTCACACAGCCTCATTTAGTTCCAGCCTGTGAATTACAGGAACAATCCTATGGGCCTATTGCTTAACATTTACTACACAGTTTGGTTTATAATCTATTTCATTGTCTGATATTATTAATATGATACAGACATTGAAGGGTCTTTATAATTTTTTCAGTGCATATAATTGGCCAATTCCCGTGCATGCTCAAAAAATACAGTTATACCCACTAGAAAATGTAAGACTACACCGCTGCATTCTGTGATGACTGGGAAATATCAAATTTGGGTTTTTTGGTCTCACTCTGGAGCCGTGGCTTACCTGATGACTGTCAAATCTATCTCTTCTTTTGATTGTCATTCAGTTTTGTGACAGTGCACCGTTCCTGTTTTCACAGATTCAGCCGAAGGTCGAAAAGTGTTCTCCTATATTTCTACAAGTATGAGCTGGGAGGACGCCCGGGACCACTGCAGATAGCACTACACTGACCTGGCCATGATTGAAGACGAGACTGAGAACACCGCTATGGCTTCTCTTCTTGTACCAAACCAATGGACGTGGATCGGCCTGTACAGACAGGCCTGGACGTGGTCCGATGGCAGCGACAGTCAGTTCAAAAACTAGCACCCAATCAACCCAATAACGGAAACGGAAACCAACACTGTGTTTGGGAAGATAACAATCACAAGTGGAATGGTATGCCGTGTTCTGAGAAGAAGAAATGTGTCTGTCAAAGAGGTGAGTAAATGGTATTCATTTGTAATTTGATAAAACCTTTCTGTGGGTCTAAACTTGTATTTGCCAACTGTAGCTTTAAAGACAGACGCACCAATTTAGGCTCACTCTCCGGGCTGATCCAGCTTACTCCACTGTTAGGGAATTTTGCCTGTTAGCTTTTGACACAACAGACCTGGAAACGCTGTGTTAATTCTGCCACAGAAATTTTTCATTTATTTATTCATTCCGGGCAGACAATGGCAACAACAAAAAACAAAAACATACAGCATACAATTAAAACGATCCATTTCCACCCGAAAGGGAGTGGGAAGAAGATAACTTATTAAATCCCACCCCCAATTCCCCATTCAGAGCTCACCACATTCAACTTCACTGTTGCATTGGTCAAGGATTACTTTACAAATAATATATCGTGGCGGCATTACCATAGGTAACAAAATTGCAAATAACTGTATACAAACAATATAAGGAAAATTTAAGAAAAATTAACAATACCAACAATGGTAATGGACAATATACCAATAATGGTAAAAAACAAAATAAACCAACGATGGTAGGGAAACATTGAGCACTTATTAACACTATGAGACAACAGCAAGTTAAATTAAAGACCCTCTTCGCTATATTTTGACCAAATGCAATGTTTATACAACAATTTGAATCGATAGACAGATTGGCATTGCTTGTGATGTAAGTCCAGTTTGTTCCAGAGTTTCACTCCACATACAGACACACAGAAACGTTTACGAGTGTTTTGAGCTCTCGGCAATGAAAAATATCCAAAACCTCTCAAGTCATAAGCTCGCACTGGAGTTGTAGGTTAGGTGGTAATAATTTGTTGAATGCTTTGTTTAAAACTATAACTGTACTATATTTTACAAGGTCATCAAATTTTAACAACTTTGACTGCATAAACAGATTATGAGTGTGGTCTAAAAAACCAACCTTGTGAATGATCCGCATTGCTCTTTTCTGTAATATGATCAGAGGATTAATTGTATTCTTGTAAGTATTCCCCCATACTTCAACACAATACGTAAGGTATGGGAGTACCAAGGTGCAGTATAGAGTACGGAGTGCATTTCCATCAAAGTATAATTTTGCTTTATTTATAATTGAGAGGCTTTTTGAGATTTTTGTTTTAATGTGTCTGACATGGGGTTTCCATGACAATTTACTATCAATAATTACACCCAAAAATTTAGTCTCATTTACGATTTCAACCTGGGTACCATCAATACTTATGGTCTGATCAGACATAGCATTGCGATTACCAAACATAATTATCTTAGTTTTGTTTATATTCAAGGATAATTTATTTGTATTTATTTATTTTTTATTGTATTTAGTTCCCTGTTTACCGTCTTTACGAGGTCATTATAATCATCATGACAGTAGAATATATTAGTGTCGTCTGCAAATAGTATGAGTTTCAGATCTTTGGACGTATTAAAAATATCATTTATATACACATTAAACAGTTTTGGCCCCAACACTGACCCCTGGGGGACACCACAAGCAACACCAAGAGTATCTGATAAATACTGACCCATTTTACAAACTGTACTCTTCCTGTTAAATAACGTTTTAACCAATCCCCAGCCAGCCCCCTAATTCCATATCTTTCCATCTTATTTAGTAGAATTGAGTGATTAATCGTATCAAAGGCTTTTTTTAGATCAATAAAGACACCAACTGCATACTTTTTTGCTCCAGTGCATTAGTAATTTCTTCAACAGCTTCAGTTATTGCCATTGAGGTAGTTCTTTTGGACCTAAAACCATACTGACCTTCATTAATTATATGATGCTTTTCAAGAAACTTTTCAAGTCGAGAATTGAAAAGCTTCTCTAAAACTTTTGAGAACTGGGGCAAAAGAGAGATTGGTCTGTAGTTTGTAAAAGCGTGGTTGTTTTCATTTATAAAGAGCGGAATTACTTTAGCAATTTTCATTGTACTTGGAAAGCAGCCAGTCTGGAATGACAAGTTGCAGATATAAGTTAAAGGTTTTACAATATTCAGTATAACTTTTTTAACTAATGTCATGTTGATATCATGACAGTCAGTGGAGAACTACTTTTACACAACCGCACAATGTTTGTTACTTCCTGCTCATTTGTAGGTGAGAGGAAAAATGACAAAGGATTTCGTTCAATAGCTGATTTTACAACTCCATTGTCCGGAATGTCAGCAGCCAACTCAGGGCCAATATTAACAAAAAAGGGGAGGAGCCGGGCCAACCCCAACTCCTCCTGGTGGTCTTTATCTAAGCTGCGGGTTGAGCGGGACTTTAGTCCGCTGACGAAGCCTTTTGGATGAGAGGCGAACGTTCGAGACTTCAACTACTGAGTACAGAAGATGACTCAAGTACCTTCATTGAAGATGGACGACTCCTGTACGACTGAGAGCTTACACAGACATTAGCAGTTAAGCTGTTTCATTCTCCAGTGAACGTCCATTAGCCAGAACAATAGAAGGCATGTGTGGCTTAGCTGTGAGTCTTGCCCGGATAGCTCTTAGTTTGTCCCTTCTTTGTTTCCTGTAGCTCCTGGGGGCTCTTGGTGCCTCTTCAGTGTTTCAGGATATGAAATTTGTAGTTCTCAAATGTCTTCAGCTCATAAGCTAGCTTCCATAAGGTGAGCTTCACCAATATGGTTTGATCGGGCTGTGCCGATGCACTTGATGCCCAAATTTGCATGCATATTAAACCATTTAAGTATAATAACACTATTATTGTAACATATTAATAACAATGCAACTACAGCAGTGTTTTTATTCCATGGAAAATAGTGAATTTCAAAAAATTAGCATACCTTCACCAAACTGTTACCATACGGTTGAGCTGTCAATCCATGCCAAGGTTTACCATGGAGTGCCAACTCAACCGTATGGTCACGCATGTTTTAAAAAAAATATTTGACCACTATAACATGTTTCTGTTTTGAAACAAGTTACATAATTCTGTTAAGTAACGTGTTAGATGATATAAAATGTTGACAAACCAACTCATCTTTGAAAATGCAGACAAAAATAGTCCACATGTCAGAGGTGATTTATCAGTTTTGAACTTGCTAGCAGCAAGATGAATGAAAAGTGCTACTGTCAAAAAATAAAGTGACCTCTAGTGGATGTTTTAAGCATAGCATACCTCAACCAAGTGGTAGAGATGACCCAACCAGTTGAGTTCAGTTCCACACATTTTCAATAAGATATAGTGACTCAAAAAGTGATCTACCAAATGGTCGAGCAGAACATTAAAGGGATATGCAGGGAAGTGAAGATATCTAGAAAGTTACAATAAGCACTGTCCAAATTTGGTTCTCTGTAAACTGAAGTCCAATCATGGAGCGCCAAACTACTATTTAGGGCATGGATTGTTTCTTCAGTTGTTATTCGTTTAGAGATTTTTACCATAGCGTCTTTAGTTTTTTTGAATTACAGTCATACAAAGTAAAAACAGGTAAGTGGTAAGTGATATCACATATAAATAGGCCACTTGTGATTTGATTCCCCATGATGTTAGTAAAAATGATATCAATGATTGTGGCACTGTGTGACGTTATTCTGCTTGGTTTTGTTATAGTTGGATACAGAGACAAGCTGTACATTGTGTCAATGAAGTCATCAACAGTTTTTAGCTTAGTTGGATTTAACAAATCAATGTTAAAATCACCACAGATAAATAAGTGTTTTTGGTACACAGTGGAAAACAGTTTATCCATCCACTCATTGAAAGTTTCTATACTTGAACCAGGTGTCCGGTACACACAACTCATGAGGATATTAGTCTTTTTATCATTTAGAATTTCTACTGTTAAGCATTCAAACAATCCATCCACAGCTATGTTTGTTAAGACATTAAATTTAACAGATTTATGAATGTACAAAGCAACCCTCCTCCTGTTT
This sequence comes from Neogobius melanostomus, assembly GCA_007210695.1. Lineage (NCBI taxonomy): Eukaryota > Metazoa > Chordata > Actinopteri > Gobiiformes > Gobiidae > Neogobius > Neogobius melanostomus. The sequence goes on along the minus strand of VHKM01000955.1, from coordinate 8,723 downwards.
TATTTATTCTGTTTGTATATCTTAATTCATACTGTAGCCATCAAGACAAAAATCAATATCTTTATCATCGTTGAACCAGGTTTCAGTATTGCAATAATGCTAAATGAGTGAGCGAAATGTTTCAAGTAATCTTTGATGGCCTCGAAGTTAGTGTACATGCTTTGACTATTGACATGTATTATTGACAGGTTATCTTATCATTAATCTTATCAGGTTATTTTACACTGTTTTCATATTGTTCTTGAGTAAAATAATTACAGTTTCTAACAATCAAAGAGAGAAATTATTATCAGGGTCTATCTCCAGTAACTGTCTCTGTTGTGGTGTTCTCATGATACTCACTCGTTTCCAGTTCCATTTGTTGTTGTTGTAGGATATTCTGTAATATGTCCATATTAATGCTTGGTGTAGTCCGGTTCTTGGTGTGTTCAGCATTGTGATGTCAATACTTCTCCAGATCTCCATCTTCTTCACCACCAAGACTTTTGCTTGCTCGGTGACCATTTAATTTGATGAAGATCTTACAGTTATTTACCCAGGTTTGTTGAATTTGCCTTGTTTTTGAGTTGTCGTGCGATTCTTGCGATGTCAGCATATTTCCTCGTCAAATGTTCGTTTATGAAAACATTTGTCCTTTCAGTTTGCGTCCTTGTTTAGGAGTGCTATTTTCTTTTTCGATTTGTGAACCTCAGGAAGTGACAGGAAGTGAAATAAACAGATTAAACACACAAGTTCAGACATCAGATTTATTCTTATTGGATCCGGGGAATATGAGAGAATGACCCACAGGCTACCTCGCCCGTCATTCTCCAAATCCCACTTATTCAGAGTTTTCACAAGGCTTTATAGAAAAATAAGCATGGCCCATTCTTATCCAAGGCACACAAAACGTTCCGCTACATCATAAAACCAGCCCTCCCCCCTTGGACTTCTCAGTCAGGATGGGGGCTGTTGAATAAGTAACCGGCTTTATCCGTTCACTGGTGGGAAGTCAGTCATAAACTTAACCCCCCAGACTCCTGAGAGGGGGTGTAATCTCCTCGAGCCATTTCCTCTCGTAACTTTGTTTATACAGTTTTATGACCCAAACTGAGATTACCAAAACAGGTAATCGTTTACCCATGGACATCTGGTTTGGCTTTAACATTAAATCAAGCTTGAGCGGTCAAATTCTTTTGAGGAAGTCTTTGAATTTTGAATGTTAAACTAAGCTGTTTCCATTTCAAAGATAAACTGTATAATATAGTGATGTATAGCTGTGTATAATCAATTTTGACCCCTTTTTTTCAATTTTTTGGCAAAGGTGCTCTCAGAACTTTTCATGTGAAAAAAATATCTAGACCTTTTGAGACCCGATGGGTGTATGGGTAGTTAGCATGGCGCCTTTCCTCCAGGATCAATGGAATGTATGCGTAACCATACCAGCAGTGAAAACCTACCAGAAACCCTAAAAACAATGGATCCTGGTAACGAAAAGGTTAAATACGCACACACACAAAAAAAGTCAAAAAGTTTCATCATGCACCTTACCCCTGTAAAGAAAGAAGGATGCAAGATGCTTTATTATTTTACCTATTAAGCTTGGGACAACAGGGAAATTGCGACTAAGGTTGATTTCTCAAATGCATTTTTCTCACTATTGGGCATTTCTCAACTTACAGAGGGTCCTACAGACATATTTTTTTTATCTTGTTATTTTATTCTTATAGCCAGACCTTTATGTTGATTTCGTACCTGATAGTTTCGGCTACAACTGTGGCCTTCCTCAGAGGTTTTATCTTATTTCTTGAGTGATTTGATGGGCTTTTTTTAACATTAACATTAACATTAACATTGTTTTGTGTGTGTGTCTAGAATCTACTCAAAGACCACAATAACCAATAACCCTGTGAATAATACTTTTGTTCCTAATAGTGTATGTCAACAGAATATGACCTAGAATTTCAAAATGGGGTTTTCTCAGTTTTAAAATGTTGTCCCTCAAAATGTGTCTAATTTATTCTAATATTTTTGTTTATTTCCTTTTTATGCTAATAATCACAAAAAAGAAAGATCACAGTAAATAAACATCGGACTGAAACCTAGAGGAATGCTTAAATTGGATTGGAATCGTCTGTTGATCAATTTTTTGGCACGTGCTACATGAACAAAAGCTCGGTAAATGGGCAATCTACTGGTATTTTGAGACATATTTTAATTCCCAACTCACAGACTCTTGTCTCCCATTACACTACGAGAACAACTCCGTCATCTGATTTGATTAGTCAAATGAATAGGTTTGATGTGACGACTGAGGCACTGAGCTCAAACACCAAAAAGTACAAGACAGACACACAGGCTTACCATATCCACATATTAGATTCTCTTGGTATAGCGTCTTGCCAAAAAGCACCAAAATGGATGTCTTCTTTCTATTTTACTTCTCTATGGTGAGTATATTGTTCACAGTGAAGACCATTTTTGAAACGTATTACATTTGTTTCAGTGTCTCCTTCTGTTTCCAGGTTGTGAAGTGGCTCTGTCCTTCCACAGAGCGATTTGAGTACCACATTATCCACTGGACAAGACCTGGTTTGAGGCTCAACAATACTGCAGACAGCACTACACCGACCTGGCCACGTTTAGGGACATGGACAACATCCACAGTTTCAAAAGGCCAGTTCCTTCACTGAGGAGGTCTGGATCGGACTGTTCGATCACCCTGCTTCATGGAAAGAAGTGATGAGCAACGACTCCAACTCCTGGAGGTGGTCAGTCACTGGGACCACCAGCCCTGGAGGTACCAGAACTGGCAGTCTGGTGAGCCGGGAAATGTCTATGGACGAGAATACTGTGCAGCGATACACAATGGACTTTGGGGTGATGATCATTGTGTGTCCCAACGTCCTTTTGTTTGTTTTACTGGTAAGTCTTTTTAAAGACACACTAACATTTTAGATTACAGATTATATCATTGCCAGCAATACAAAATATCATCCAGCTATCGTTAGCCTCATAGCATAATTGCCTAAGTCATTTTGTATTTTTACAATGTCAATAATAGAATACCAATGTGTTTTCTAAAAAAAAAAAAGAAAAAAAAAAGTTGTTCTTGTTTTCCAAAAACAGTGAAATATGATTTAGGCAATTATGCCATGAGGCTAACAAAATGCTATTTTTTACAGCGGGTAGTCAAAGAATGGATTTGGATGAGAACCTAACCTATTAAAATTGGACATTTGGCTGTCTTTAGTCAACCTCTCCATGGAGACGAGCTGGAGACTTCCCCCTCCCAGTAAAGTTACAGTCAGGTCTTAGGAGGCGAGAGCTACTAACAACAAAACACATTTGTTTGGTCAATTTTAAGCATTTCTTTCTGTTATTGGGTGAAATGTTATGTGGTGTGGCTTTAATTATTCAGATTATTTACTGTCTCAGCATTTGAGCTACTTTGCTCATTGGAGCAGGCGGCCACCTGACTTCTTTGTACTCTTCCTCTGTCCAGTTATGCTTATGGCTCTTTCACTTTAAACTGGAAGCAAGTTTTGAGCTAGACAGGCAATTTTGAGATCTAGCCTCGGGTTGGGATCTGCCAAGCAGGATGGTGCACACATTTGTCATCCTGGTTTGATGAAAGAATACTACTTAAACATGTAAATGTGACGAACAGTGCTATGTATTATCTTAGTAACTCATTGCAATACATTTAATTTACATCTAATATTTACAGTATGGGAGCCTCCCATTTGTTTACCACTTTGTGATCAATGTCATCCACTCGTGTCAAGCTGCACTTCTCAATGGTTTTTCTCAATGAAATTGCACAAAATGATCTAATTAGTCAAATCAATTCTCTTAAAGAATAGGCCACCGTTTTTACATACTGAGATATGTTCTTACCTTAGCTTTGACGACTTCATTGTACCTGTCTGGTCTTCACGTGTGCCTTCAGTCATATAAACATAGCACAGACGGCGTTAGCATTAGCCCTCTCTCTTCTCCTCTATAGCTCCAAACGAGGTGAAGATAGAAGCTACCAAACTCTTCCACATTTTCCCTATTTAAATATGGTTACGTGAAGTGTTACACTACAAAGTATAATTACACACAATTAAACAATGTGGATTTTCTAAGCGGATTTAAAAGGGGAACTATATTGTAAGGCGTAATAATAACAGGAGTAAATCGGCATCCGCGCAGTAAAGTGAAGATATCACTACCGTGCCTGTGAATTCAGTAATTTAAATATGAATTATTTTGAAGACCATTCATCACCACAATACCGACAATTTCATGATGCCCATTAACCTGTGTATCAGGGCAAAAGTTGTCAGGTATTTCTAAAGCTTTTGCTGGGCAGGTTCCCACCTGACATGAGATGGGCTCACTAATGTAAGTTAAGTACAGGCTTTCACATCAAACTATGGAAAGCAGGAAAGTGTCTTTCTACTTTTATTTTATTTTAATCATCCATCTGGTAAGGTAGTTAGGTAAAAACTTTAGTGGAAACACAGAAAAAACCCAATAAGTAAAAATAACAATATACAGAAGATTTAAACCCAGGCACATTGAATCAGGTTACATAAACACCAAAAGCACTTTCAACATGTAGCTTTTAAAGCATTTCATATATGAATTACAGATAAATATCTATTTAAACATTTTTACATTTGATTTTATAAATATTTTTAGCCTTTAAAGGATCTTAACTTTTATACGCGCAATTATGAAATTAATGCTTAACTTTTTATCCAATTGTAAATGTGTATGACTTACTTACATTTTAACCCACTGGCATATTTATGCTTGTTTATACGTTTAACAAATAATCGGATGGTTTATAGTAAAATGCTAGTGAATGGATTAACTTAGGACTTGCTAACAATGTCAAACTGTATTTACATAAACCCACAAAATCTGCCTTCAACCTGTGTCTTACCCTTTGGGAAATTCTCCAATTATCATTTCAATAGTAGAAGCATGTACGCGAATTTGAACGCAATCAAAGAAACTTACAAAAGTTGAGCAACCATTTAGTAATCATTGCATTATCAGAAAACATGTTTAATGAGGATATAGGCATTGTTTTTGAGTTAAAACAATTATATGTAACTATGTAAACAGAACTAATAAGGGGAGGATGAGTTTGCTATACTGTATATGTCCCTCAACAAATTTAAAAATTCAAAATATTAGAAAACCATTGACAGCATCAATAAAAAACACTTGCTTGAATGGCTTTCATAGAAATTATCAATGAAAAAAAAGAAAAACATAATAGTTAGTTGTCTATACAGGTCACCAGGCTCATGCGTGAATATTTAAATTGGGCGAAAAAACATTCTGCAGAATTGAGACAAGGTATTATTATCTGTGGGGATTATAACATTGATTTGATAAATCCAAATAAACATAAGACAACTTGATGAGTAATAATTAATAGGATGTACAGTATGAGTTTATACCGACTATCCACGAGACAGACCTAGGCAGAATAACAACGCACAGTTGCTGACCCTCATTGACAACATCTTCATAATAATATGCCAGTTCACAATGTAGCGGTCTAATGATTTGTGAATATAACGGATCATCTGCCCGTATTCACGTGTTTGATGATATGGGTTAGACAAAAAATCAACCATCAAAATATTTTTATAAACGCTAAGAACCTGAGGACTTCAATTTAACTCCACTTTATAGTGACTTAATAAAACAAGATTGGAATGCGAGGTATAATAACAAGAATGATGTAGATATGCTTACGATACTTTCATGGACATTTTCAGTGTAGCATAGCAATTAAAAACTGTCCAATTCGGCAATTTCAGTAAACAGGCAAAATGAAAAATGTCGTGGCTAACCAAGGGTTTACAATATGCAGTCTGTTTACTTATTATTATTTACTGTGTACACTTTTTGTCCCCACAAGTTCTTGTATATAAGGATACCAACTATTCTACTAATTAAATTGTTGTTTATTTCACATTTCCTGCTATTTGCAACCTGAGTGTTCTAAGAGCTGAATGTAACAAGTAATTTCCTACATTGTGAGATCAATAAAGCTATCTTATCTATCTTATTAGCCTTATTTACCGTCATTGAGCAGAAAATCTGAAAGCACATTTAAGGTTTGGATTGAGGCCTTTTTATTTTATTTTTAGAAATGAATTAATTTTATAATTTTTCAAGCAATTAAAGACGGTTTACTTCACACATTTCTTGTATGAAACAGGTTGCATAAAGAATGTGATAGAAGTCAACGAGAACAGGAAAAAACTCTCACATGTATACTCCAAACACAAGTGTTCCCTTATTTGATGCACGTTTCGGCCAGTGGCCTTCGTCAGGCAAAAATTGTTTTTATGAATGAGAAGCATCCTTATATAGGGTGTGGCCTCCATCACAGGATGCTGGTCCATAAGGCCTATGGCAAAAACAATATGTAATACAACACATCCAAAACACAAAAAAAAACAAGCCAGGAATATAGTGAATAAAAATCATAGTACATATAATACATAACATCTAGTGGCAACATGAAATACATGTGGGAAATGGATATATAAAACAAGCTTAAAAAATAGAGAAGAATCTGCTAAATCTATGGCAAATGCAACATGTACACCAAGGAAAGGTTAATCACAGCCTATACACACATGCATTGGAACCTCTATAGAAAAACATTTATCCCTTGGGTGTAAGGGTCTGTAAAGTTTCCAATTCAGTAGCTTTCTTCTCTTTTCTTCAAAGTTTTGTCATGGTCTCCTCTCTATAAGAGAGAACTTGTCAAAAACATAGAGCACTGACATATGATGTGCATCGTTGAAATGGGGCAGCTTAGCTATTCTCCTGTCATTTCTGTGTATTTGAGCTCTTATGCTCGCTCATTATTTGACTTTATTTTTTCCTTAGTTTTTTTCCCACATATGCTACCACAAGGGCAACTGCAATAAATAGCCACATACGTGGATGCAAATGGGTAATGTTTTTTACGCACTGTGGGGATGTTTGGAAGAAAGGAAGTTTTATAAGTGTGTTAACATTGTGCACACTCACATCTGTAATCCCATTAGGGAATAGGTGTCATAGTGTCCTGTGGTAGATTGACTTGGGCTGACATTGCACGGACCAAATAGTCTTTTTAATTTTCCCCTCCTATTGACAAAAAGAGGGGGTTCCTTGAGTGGAGAGTTATGTCGGATGTTAAGATGTGCCCTTTATGGTAAGCAGAGTGAGACCATACTGAGTTATAGCAGGTGACAGAGAACAGAGACAAGAGTTCTCTAATTGACACCTCTGTAGAGGTTTCAATGCATGTTATGTTTATAGGCTGTGTTACTTCCTTGGTGTACAGTTGAATTTGCCATAGATTTAGGCAGATCTTCTCTATTTTTGAGCTGTCTTATATATCCATTTCCCACATGTATTTCATGTGCCACTAGATGTTTTTATTGTATATATGTAACATATGTATATTTTTATTCACTATATCTTGGCTTTGTTTTTTGTGTTGGGATGTATGTTGATACTATGTGGCTACGTTTGCCATAGGCCATTATGGAAAGCATCCTGTGATGGGCCACACCCTATATAAGGATGGCTTTCATTCATAAAAAACATTTTGCTGACGAAGGCCAACTGGCCAAAACGTTGGCATCAAATAAAGGAACACTGGTGTTTGGAGTATAACAAGTGTGGAGAGTTTTTTTCCTGTTTAACGTTTTGACTTCTATACATTCTCTTTATGCACCTGTTTCATACAAGTAGATGTGTGAAGTAAACCGTCTTTAATTGCTGAAAAAATTATAAAAATAATAATTCTAAAAATAAAATAAAAAGGCCTCAATCCAAACCTTAAATGGTGTTTCAGATTCTTCTGCTCAATGAAGTAAATGAAGGCTAATAAGATAAGATAAGAATAGTTATTGATCTCACAATTGGAGAAATGTATCTTGTTACAATTCAGCATAGAAACACTCAGGGTGCAATAGGCAGGAAATGTGAAAATAAACAACAATTAATTAGTAAATAGTGGTATCTTATATACAAGGACTTTTGTGGGGACAAAAAGTGTACACAGTTAATAATAATAAGTTAAACAGACTGCAAAAAAATTATAATAATATGCTATAGTCGGTATCATGCAGTGGCAGGTTTAGTGTAATACTTAATATTTTTACAATTAAAAATATAGATTGACCGCTTCTTAGTGACGTCACAGTTTGAACGCGTGTCATTGTATGGACGCGGGTGTAATCAGAACAGCTGATCGTGTTTTTTGTCTCTTGGCAGCTTAACGAAACATATGATCAATATGCTTTATCTTTTAACGCTTAAATGGCTGACCGAGGCAAACATAAGGACATTTATAATCATCGTGGAACGCTTGGCATCACTTTCACAAGGATTTGCAGAGGAAGTTTAAATCGGCGTTAACGATCCTCCATGGGACTCCAGCGGGCCCGCAGCTCAAAAGCCTAGCCGAACAGAGCGGCACTTGGCTGGGTACAAGCCCGGCAAAGACCCCGGGAAGCCCATGGATAAACCGGACCATGACAACGCACTTGTGGGACAAATACTGGAGAACTCGTCCCCGAAGACAGCAGAAAGGTAGGGAAAAGGCTTTAAAACTACGTACTGCTGTAAATGCAATGCATATTGTAAAAGTTCCTGAAGAAGTTTTTGTGAATTGGGTTGGTCCGGCTTGGTTTTAATCCTGGATCATCATTTTTGGCTTTGAT